>OMKX01113661.1:0-11522 GCA_900302425.1 Brosme brosme | reverse complement strand
GTCATGCAGTTCTTCAGTAGTGTGCTATTGTTCACTGTGCATGGCAGCGGGACTCGCCGAGTATGAGGCGATTTAGCACGGGAATAAATCATGTACTTCATGAAAATCTATGTTTGACTGTGATAGTTGAGATATAATTTCCCTCCTCTTCTTTCTCTGTGCTCTATTATATTCTCTTCTCTTCTCTTCTCTCATTTTCTCTTCTCTTCTATTCTATTCTATTCTATTCCATTCTCTTCTCTTCTATTCTCTTGTCTTGTCTTCTATTCCATCCTCTTCTCTTCCCCTCTATTATTTTCTCTTCTCTTCTATTCTATTATATTGCATTCTCTTCTCCTCTCCTCTCGTTTCTTCTGTTCTGTTCTGTTCTCTTCTCTTCTCTTCTATTATTTTCTCTTCTCTTCTTTTATATTATATTCCCTTCTCTTCTCCTCTCTTTTCTTCTCATCTCTTCTCTTGTCTTGTCTTGTCTTGTGTAGACGCAGGGCTGCAGAAGAACCTGTCTCTGAGCTCTCCCCCTATCAGCATTGGAATGGCTGCTCCCACCAGCTCCGGTGAGCCTCTCCCTACCATGTTGTCGAGGTCCCGGTCTCCACAATAAACAGATCGATAAAAGAGCGTATGGTTTCTTCTCTCTCTCCTAGGTCCGCTGTACGGGGTCCAGAATAACCTGGTTAGCACAAGTACCACGGGCTACACCGTAAATGGCATCCATCCACATGCAGGTATATTCTGTGTGCTTTGGGAACATGATGCTGCACTATTCTATTATTTTAACCTACTTCACATTGTATTAAAGTTGTACGATTAAACCTGCACCATGTTCGTTTTCCCATTATCAGCCTCTAGTGGCTTGAGTTGGAGCTACAGTTAGTTATAGCTTTATCATTTTCAGGCGAGAGTAAATGTCGTTTAAGATGTTCCCATGGTGGGGGTCAGAAGTAGTTTCTAATAGTGGTGTGTGTGTGTGTGTGTGTGTGTTTGTGTGTGTGTGTGTGTGTGTGTGTGTGTGTGTGTATGTGTCTTTGCCTCTGTTAGGTTACGGGGTACAGAAAAATGTCAGCACCTCTGGATTCAGCACCTCTGGATTTAGCACCTCTGGATTTGGCACCGCTGCAAGTAAGTCATGGAAAATGAACTATCCAACATCCTTAGATACCGTATAAGGTCAGGAAGGGCTCTATTTCCATTTCAAGGTTTTCGGTAAAGGTTTTAGGAAAAAATAATAAGAATTATTTTTTATAAAAAAAATTAAGTAATTAAGTAAAATGTGTTATGTAGTTATGTGTTCATAAGCCATTCTTTCGCCACTTTTCTTGTGTGTTTTTCATATGAACCTCGCCATTCTCAATTTCTAATCTCTGTCTTCTTCTGACAGTGGCACCCAGCAGTCCCACCAGCGACGATGTCTTCTCTAAGGACTCCCGGTTCGTTGCCATGGAAAAGGTCAACGCTCCAATCAAGAAGGAGACAGAGCGACTGGTGATGGCCAAGGACACTGGCAAGCAGTTCAGCTCTGCTCCCACCTCTACTTCTGGTACTGATGCTGTGATGCTAGCATGTTAGCTAGCAGTGCTAAACTTTTACTGGTGCTACGTGGATACTGGGAACAATACCCTGTTTTTAATGTTATATTAATAGTAGTACAACAGGGGCACAGAAGAGAATTTCAAAATTGGAATCGTCATTGTTGTGGCTTTCGGAACTTTGAATAGAGCATGACAATTGAAAAAAAAATGGTTGGAAACGAAACAGAATATTATTTTAAATATAATTTAGTATTTCTTTTTTATTGAACTTGAGATTTGGGCTTACTGTTTAAGCAAGCAGACAAACATGGTCAACAAACACTAACAACAAAATATTATATAAAAAATGTGCAATGTCTTGGCAGAGTGAATAGTTTTGAGTATTGACCCTTTTCTTACTAGACCACTTTTTTCAGCTATTTTAAATATATCCATTCTGTATCTCCAGCCTCATACCCAGACGACTCGCTGAAGAGAGAGAAATGGAAGATGTCGACCATCTCTGTGGAGGCAGGAAGAGCTAACGCTAATGGTAGCCTTCTGCATTGACTTATGTTCATGTTTATTTTCTTTACACATAATGCCATGACATATTTGCCATATCTGCATGATGTTCTGTAATGTATTTAACATTTATTAAATAAAAAAATGTATACATTTTCTTTTTTTTCTGAAGGAACTGCTAAGATTAACACAAAAGACAAGGCAACATACGCAGGTAACCATCACGGACATTTTAAAGATACATATGGTGAAAAATGTGTCTATTCTACTGTAAGTAACACATCACATGAGTGGCTGTGTAGTCTTTTATCCAAAGCAGCTTACAATGTCATCTTTTAAGGTACATGTCATTAATGAGCAGGTTCGGGTTAGAAATCCTACTCAATGATGCCTAACCGGTAGGCTGCTGACAATGGGGTTTGAACCCAGAACCTTTCAGCTGCGATCCAAACACCGTGGGCTATCCTTCAATTGATGCATTCTTGTCAGCCTCACATGATCATCCTAAAGTCCTGATATAGGATGAGCACCATGGAGACTGTGTGTAGGTCTGCTCTAACATGCTCCTGGTGTATCTCTACCTGTATGTCCTGGTCCTCAGAGATCCAGAAGGATGAGTCGGGCTTGGGGGCTGGATTCTGCAACTGCTGCAGCTGGTGGAAGTGGCTGCTGGGCCTCCTGCTGGGCCTGCTGTTCCTCATGGGCCTGCTGTTTGGACTCATCGCCCTGGGTAACCCAACCAGGAAGGCCCTGTCTCTGCACACCCATGTTTACCTTACCTTTATACACACAGGAGTTGCTCCACAAGGTCACCCCCGTGGCGTAAGGTTGGGGGAGCCTTATGCTACAACCTAGTCTGAGGCAACATGCACAGTATGCTGAATAAACTGTACAACAGCCGGTGTGGGTCAAAGTGCCATTTTCAGACTGGTTTTACTCAAGTCCCATGTTGGGTCCTGTGAAGGAGATGAAAACTGAGGAAAACTGTAGATTCCCACGGCAAGTGGAACCCAAGATCACCGCTGCAGGTGGTGAACGGAGTATAACACAGATGTAATACAAATGTGGTGGCGGCTTTTATAGCCTCCTGTGCAGGTGACTGAAGGCAAATGGGTTCTTACACACAGGAAGAGATGTGTTCCAAAACCCACTGAAACAACCGGAAGATTCACTTACCAACACGACAACATAGATTGAGTATTGTTTGAGTAATTCAAACAAATCCGTCCCCTCTCGCATCGCAATTGACCACAACTGACCCTCACCATGAAGCCACCAACATGGCGACCAGATCCACGACCATGTCGTGATCTGTGATGTGTGTTGTTGTTCTGTCGTTCATGCGGTCCTAATGACACCCCTCCCCCACCAGCGGAGAAGTTCAAGCGTCTGGAGAACCGGGTGGAGACCCTGGAGAGGGCCGTTGGCGCCGACTCGGCCAGCCTCGGCCGCTACACAGGCTCCGCCCCCATCAACGTCATCGACCCAGCCTACGCGCAAAAGTCGTTCGCCGGGAACCCCCAGGCGCGCTCCAACAACGGGATCGACTCGGTCGTGGCGTCCAGGGTCGGCGGCGCCTTGGGGGACGGAGTCAGCGGCTCCACATCCGGGACCGCCGACAGCGCCTCCCTGCAGAGAGCCGTGGAGCAGCTGGTCCGGGCGGAGCTCCGGTCGGATACCCTGAGAGGTAGCGGGATGTGGAGGAGGAGGAGGAGGAGGAGGAGGAGGACCTGATGATGATGATGACAGAGGTGGTGGGATGAGAGTGGAGTTAATCTGGGAAATGTTGTTTTTTCAGAATCCCTTACATACTCGATGAAAGGAGCCAGAGGCGATCCCGGACCTAAAGGTATTTCAAACGTGATGAATGAACAAAAACAAGAATTCAACATGATTTCGAACATAATGTATGCTCTCTCTTTTCGGGGAGAGGGAAACGCCAAAATGTCACTGTTTTATGAATTATTCATTGTTATGGATTATTTTTGTGTCATCACAGGTGATCATGGGATGCAAGGAGTGAAAGGTCAGTGAGTCCACTGGTTTCCTGCTATCATGTATTTATTATACTATATAAGACCTCACATTTTAAGCTGATAACCTAATGATGGTGGTTTTGCAGGTGACGGTGGTTTTGTTGGCCTACCAGGTTAGTGTGTGAAAATCATAGAATCTCAAGTTATAAGCAAGAAAATCAAGAAAGTTGTAATATTTAAGCGTTTACTACTCACTACTGACAACATGGTCTTGGTCTGGCCTCCCTGTAGGTCCTCATGGTCAGATGGGACACCCTGGACTAGAAGGACCACGTGGACCCAAAGGAAGCGCTGGTAATTACAGCGCATCATACGAATTCATTGGTGCATTTGGACCCTCACGTAACACTGTTTTATGTCTGTATTATCAGAGATTCTCCAAAGAAAATTCTAAACAAAACAAAGTCATACAAATGCTTATTAACAATTGTGTTGATACATCATGTGTAAACACATGTCATTCTTTGTGCTTAATCATCCATTTTAATTTTCACCAATACCAAACTGAGAAATGTTTTTATTTACAAACTCACAAAAGAGTGTATTTCTTGCATGAAAACCCCTTATGAAGGAACAGCAATTAAGTCATAGTTATCAAATTACTCAGAACATTCCAGCAGCTATCTTAAATCCAAGGTTCTAAGGATGATGACTTTAGGCTGTCAAGAAAATGTCAACCTGCCGGACAAAACCACAAATCACGACTAGTTTTATAGCTACCAATCAGGAAAATTCTCTGCAAATCCAAGTTCCTGGTTGCCTTTTCTTGGAGGTCGTTTGGTGGGAGAGGCTTAGGCAGGGGGACGTTCTTTGCCTTCTGTCTTTTCAAATTCCTGCCAGTTAGTGGAATTCCCTCAAAAATATGATGCAAGTTCATACAACAAAAAGTAAAACATTTGCTTTTGTATAGCTTCATTTTTCTCACGATAAAGGCTCCCACAATACATTATACATCTGATATATTGCTGTTGAAAGGAAAGGTTGTTTAAGGTCAAGAACATGACAGCTGTTTTCAACACCGGGTCCTTTTGTTTACCCTTCACCAGGTGAACCTGGCGCTGAGGGTCCACAGGGCCAGCGGGGCCGAGAGGGGCCGGCAGGGCCCAGGGGAGAAGTGGGGGCCCCCGGCTTTGGGCAGAAGGGAGAGAAAGGCAGGGCTTTGGAGAACTCCTCCATTTTGTCACACATCCTCCCTTCATCGTTTACATGCATTTCCATTTGTTTTGTGTGTGTGTGTGTTCACCCTTTGGTCATTTCCTACCTTGGTATCAACAGGACTGCCAGGTGTTATGGGAAGCCCTGGTCCGGCTGGCGTTCCAGGACTCTTTGGGCCAAAGGGTAAGGTTGAAGGTCACTGTGGTGTAGGAGCCTTAAGGGAGAATTGCCGTCAGTGTTGAAGCCATCGTAACTGTCTCTCCTGGCTTCACAAACACATCGTTACCAATTTCCTTTGTCCAAATCACTTCGGCGTGCAGATTCGATTATTTTGCGTGAATGCGCAAAAGAAGGTAAAACGAAGGTAAAAAATAAAACTAGCAATTCAGTCTTTGTGATAAGACATTTTGGAAAGTACTAGTATGGCTGTTCACAGTTTTTGTCCAGAAACTCTGTACTGATGCACCGTGCATTGATTGCAAAAGACTAAAGTGCTATATTACCATGTATGGTCCTTCACATCATTTGAATCAATTTCAAACTGGTCTCATGAGGTTTTCTAAGCATTTCATGAGAAAACTATAACCTATGACATGCCTTTGTCTTCTGCCATGCAGGTGATATAGGCACACAAGGCACTGTAGGAAACCCTGGTAAGCATCGCATTTGACATCCGCATCAGACTGTTGCATTGTGGGAGTGTTGATAGTCATTCGTTGACGTACTTGTCATCAACAGGAACTCCTGGACCACAAGGCTTCCGTGGAGAGGCAGGGTCTCCCGGACCCAAAGGTACGGAACCAGATGCAGACCTTCTGTATTCATTTGGTCAGGTTTGAACCAAAGAAACATTGAAATACAACGTCAAAATAAGGCGATTCCAGTTCATTTCTGACACTGGAAGTGGGTTCTCACAGTGCTTAAACGAGTCGTGTCAGCCCTGGCGTTAGCAATGGGTATCTTCACAATACCATGTTGTTAGGTGCCAGGGGCTGCAGCTCCGAGGAACGTTCAGAGACTACTTAAGTACCGTGTGCCATGTCATAACAATAAGTTACGCTTTTAGTGTTCATTTCCATTACAAAGATACAGCTCTATTCCTTCAATCTCCCTTATGTTTTCACTCTGTTTTCCCAGGTGACCGTGGGACAAGCGGGCCACAGGGTAGCAAGGGCGAACAAGGGGAGAAGGGCCCTCGTGGCTCTGCAGGTGCGTGCTAGCTAGCAGGGCTCCTCGTCCATGCATGTATTCGCATGAAAAAGCTTGTGACATTATACAGTGACCCTGAAGTTCACACATTCAAATTACTTCTTGGCAATTTGAAGTGATATTTCCTCTATTTTTGGCGTGTATGTAATTTATGAGATACTTTTTAAAGTATTTGAAGTAAGCCAAAGCAATTTACACTGAACACAGATAAAGGTCGCTAAGGAGCAGGTAGGGGTTAGGTTTCTTAGCTCAAACTGAACCCAGAACCTTTCAGCTGGAAGCCCAACCACTTCAACTATACCACAAGTAGCTTACCAAAAATGGCGACTGGATTCGAACACAATAAAGCTGATTTGTAACCATCCTCTCTTTTGTTCCCCTTACCCCAGGTGAACCAGGACAAATTGGACCGCGAGGTCCTGCTGGAGATAAGGGTCCTAAAGGCCCAGTGGGTGAGGAGCTGTTACTGTATATATGATATTATTTACATGACAGTTCAAACATACATCACCTTGTTACCTCAACCCATATGTATCATCAGGATGTGTTCGTAGCACACGTGTAAGAAGGTTTTATTGGCTGTTTCTTCCTCAGGTGAACATGGGCCTGATGGTGAAAAGGGTGCTCGAGGTAAATTCTTCTCTTCAGTTTTGTGTTATAAGTGGATAAAGATATAGAGCCAGTAGAGACCTGTGATATGTTGAAATGATGTCGTCCTCCTCTTTGATTTCATATCTTTTAATAATAATGAACAACTGAATGAATAATTAAATTAATTTGAAGGAAATAAAACCAGGTAGTTGAGTTCGTATGCCTGACCCGTAGGTGAGCAGGGCTCGGCCGGGGTGCCAGGTTTGAGAGGACCGTCCGGACCTGCTGGCGATGCCGGCATCCCAGGTACCACAACCCAGCTGCAAGGCATTTACATACATTACATACATACATTTACACAGGGCATACTGCGGTACTAGTTTAGATCATGTAAATGCTCATTAAATAGTTGACAGCAATTGAATGCTCATAATCGTATTTTGTTTGTAGGCAATCCTGGACTACAAGGACCACCAGGTATGTTCATTGTTGTACAGTGGCATGAAAGAACAAAATGTTGCTAAGATTGTTGCTATTTCAAACTTTATAGGCTATGACCTATGTAATCCCAATCTTTTTAATTGTATGATGATGAAGTGTGCATTTAGTTCATTGTTTGTGTTAAACCTACATGTATGTTTGTTTGATACTGCTTTCTTGGCCAGGTCTCTCTTGAAAAATAGATTTGAATCTCATTGAGACTATCCAGTGAAATAAAGGTTTATTCTATTTTTTAATAAAAAAGATACACAAATGTGTCATCGGTTTAACATCTGTGGATGGAAATCTGAAGATGCCTCAATTAATCTGTAGTTCGAAGCAGAGATTTGACAATACAAAGGCATATGATATCCATAATATTAATTTGGAGGTAGTTAATGTAAGACAGGAGCCAGACCTTTCTGGGTAGAAGGACTAAACTCTGAGAGTGGACTACATTAAGTAATGTGGTGCTTTCAAAACATGGTGATGTAATTTTTACTGCTGTTTTTGCACAATATAGGCATGCAATCCTTGTTTAGGATTAAACAATTACTTTCTTTTAATTGGTAGTGGTAATATAAATTCTGAAGAATTCTGGAAATGATTTGAACTCAATGTGTATGCCACTTCTTACCCTAAGATTTTAAATTTTAAAGAAATTAAGTTAACTTAATGTGTCATGCTATTTCTTACCCTAAGATTTTAAACTTTAAAGAAAAGTAATTAACTTAATGTGTCGTGCTACTTCTTGCCCTAATATTTTAACCTTTAAAGAAAAGGCGTTAACTTAATGTGTCATGCTACTTCTTACCCCAGGTATTGCTGGCAACCCAGGAGTATCTGGCGCTAAAGGTAATGAAAGAAGATAACCTTTCACCATTCAGCACGCAATAAACAGATCTTAACATGACTTGCTTCAGATGCTTTCATAATTATAACGATGGTATTTTCTCTCAGGTGAAACGGGAGAACCTGGCAAAATCCTCAGTGCAGGTAACAACCAGACATTAATATATGTGTGGTTATAGGTTCACCGCTATTCTTTCTTCTCCATAGCCACAGGGGCGGTAATGTCAATCATGGGATGTGCAAAATCCCTTCTTCCGTGGATCTGCTCTGTTTGTCATACGAATATCCTCAAAACAAATGGATGAATTGTGAATATATTTTGTTTTAGTTAGCATGGAGAGCTAGGTTGACGTCCCAGTGTTGTGGAAAGAGCGTCGTCGCATTGTTGATGTCTGTGCTGACGTGTTTCCAGCCGGATCCAATACCGTGGGGATTCCCGGACCTCCAGGGCCTTCTGGACCCCCAGGAATCTCCGGGCCCCCTGGTCTTTCGGGCCCTATCGGCCCCGCCGGTCTCCCTGGACAATCCGGTAAATACCTAATCGTTATCACGGGGAATAATCACACATTAGGACTGACGTGTCATTGATGGCTCTTCCTGTTTGTTTTCATCCATCAGGTCCTAAGGGAGAGCAGGGAGAGCCGGGTGAGAGGGGATCGAGAGGGGAGTCAGGAAGACCTGGCGAGCCCGGGATCAGTGTCAGAAAATCGGAGTCGGTCAGCTCCCCCCGGTCCAGTAAGTACCAGCGGTACCAGCACCTGGGCCTCTGGATAACAGGCACTTTATGAATCCCACGAGGGAAATCAGGAGAGAACACATTAGCTTCAAAACACCAGCACTTAAAATGTAAGCTAACCTTGTTAGCTCATTTCCTCGGCCTATCACACCATATTCCCTGTACCACGTTCACCCGTTGCTAGCGGTGAATAATGGATACAAGGCCCTGGCTTGGGTTACAATACACTGTAACGTATGTATGTCTGTATCGTGTATATATTCAATTTGCATGATCAATTCATGTTTCACTTTGCTTATCTTTGTCAAACAGGGCAATCCTCAGTCCCTGGACCCCCCGGTCCACCCGGACCCCCAGGAATCCCTGGCACACCCGGTCAACAGGGCTATCCTGGTCAGTGGGTCCGATTTGCTAGGGGATTAAACTTCTAATTACTGAGAGTTCTTGCTATGTAGTATCTGTCGAATCTATACTAGCACTTTAAACGTGATTTTGTTGTCGCACTAAATCTTTGTGTGCGGAAGTGTACGTTCATTGCTCTGGTTGCACTGGTACGAAGATACAGGTGGAAACATGCCAGTTTAACTTTAAAATAACCCTCTCATTCCAGGTGAAACAATACAAGGAGCTCCAGGACCAGCAGGTCCTGTGGGGAAGGCCGGTAGTCCAGGTAAACATTCAGACATTTGCCTGAATACCAAACAGATAAAAGCCCTGAGTATCGAAAGCACTGAGACCCAGCCTTGGAACAATCTTAGGATGATATAAACACAATAAAACACAATGTGTCGATAGAAAATGATTTTCTTGGTTTGAAAAAGGCTTGGCAAAGTTGGCTCAGGTGCTAGTTCGATCTCCGGCTCCTCCTAGCCGAGTGTGAAGGTGTCAGCGGTCGGTGTCTGAATGGGTGAATGTTAGGCAGTATTGCAAAGCCCTTTGAGTGGCCACTGGTTAGAAAAGCGCTATATAAATGCAGTCCATTGACCTTTCGGCCCGTCCGTTCTCTCCCAGGTGTTGGTCAGCCCGGACCCAGAGGAGAACCGGGCGAACCGGGCAGCTTCGTCCCAACGTCAGGTACAGAGGACAGACCTCGTCATCTCAACCCATTTGGACCACGATAAGGGAATACATATGTACTCAGAGAGGTGTGTTCTGTCCGTCGTGTTTCAGAAACCTTCTTCGCTGGACCCCCAGGACCCCCTGGACCTCGTGGTCCTAAAGGATCCCTCGGTAAGTCCAACAAGATAACTTCTCTTTTAATAAACCATTTTTTAGTCTTGCTTTTGGTTTTGGCGCTGTTCAACACGTCGATGTTGTTGTTTTCATACATGTCTTTTTTACACAGGCGAAAGAGGACCACAGGGCTACCAAGGTAAGACCATTCGTAACGTTCATTCATTTTAAAGTAATGTAGTAGAGGAATGATTGCTAGCATAACGGTAACTGCATCATGGGAGTGTGACCAGGCGTTGAGCATGACTGCTAACCTGTGGATGGTTCTTACAGGGGACCCAGGTCAGCCAGGGTTACCTGGCAGCCCAGGGGACGCGAGTGGTGGTTCTGGTGGGTTTCTATCCCGGGGCTCCAAGGGGGAACATTTCATGTTTTTGTGGAATTTGTTAAAGAAATGGTGTATAGTTTTATCTGTTGTATTGGCTTTATTACATTTTTTTAAGTCAATTATTTCAGAAAATATATTGTTATTTGTTGATAGGGACATGTGACCCACTTTGAACTCTGACCTTTCCTCCAGGGTTCCCCGGCCAGCCTGGTAGCAGGGGCCCGCCCGGACCAGAGGGTCAACCCGGCCCTAAAGGTGGGCTAGCTCTCATGCCATTCAGCTGTTATGGATTTAGTCTTTGGTTGACAGATAATAAGATAAGATAAACTTTATTGTCCTTGGAGGGAAATTTGTCTTGGACTCCAATGCTGTCACATAAAGCTGCTTTACATGAAATAAATAACAATACAAATGCAGACAATGCATACATATAGGCCACAGGCCACATATATCATACAACATACAAGAAACAGTGCAATTCACACACACACACAATCACACACACCCACGCCCGCTGTATTTAACCATGGGTCATGATCAGTAGTACTATTGCACAATTTGTTTGGCCCTGGGGGCATTTAGGATCCTTATTGAGGTGGGCACAAATGAATTCCTAAAGCGGTTCAGCCTGCAAGTGGGTACAAGGGTATCGTATCATATCGTACCGTACCGTAACGTAGCATATGGTATCGTCTCATGCTGCGTTGTGTTGTGTTGTATCGTATCGTATTGTATCTTATCGTATTATATTGTATCGTATTGAATTTGTGTGTTGTGTTGTACTGTAGTGCTTGCTGAAGCACTACAGTACTACTATTGTAATATTCGGGCCATACATTGATGACAACCTGCCCAGGGACTGCAGATGG
>OMKX01113660.1:0-10475 GCA_900302425.1 Brosme brosme | reverse complement strand
CAGCAAACTACTAGTTTGCTGTGAACTAGCAGTTAGCAGAGACAGACAGCAGAAACAAATAACTCCCTTTCAATATAAAAACAATAAAAATCGGCTGAGAAAATGATGCATCTACTCTGGCATTGCCATCCTCAAATCTGCTGGTCCACTGACAACATGATTGTAGCTTAAATACACATGGGAATTTGCAGACACAGTTGCCAAGTATGAATGATTAAAAAATATATCTTTGTTACAAGAGTCAGCTAACAAACATTTTTTGTTGAGATATGTGTCATATTTATTCAGTTGGGAAATCTCATGTAGTCTATAAAGTAGTCTGTATGACGGGACTCGGATGGGACCAAGTTTAGAAAGCTTTTCCGTTACCAGGTCGTTACAAATTATCGATATAGTGGACAAATAAAGCAACATCTGCATTCCATATGAATCTCTGGTTAACTGATCACATTTTAGTCAGACCTATATATTTCTCCATTAGTGTTCCCAGGAATTAATTAATGATTTCATTAATTTTCAATTAAATAATGTAAGGCTTTTGGTAATTACAAGTTGTTGGCAGAAAGATGAATATGTGTCAGTGATCTCATATCTGACTGACTCGAGTAGAACGTGGTTTCTACTTAACTTTCAACAGCTATAAATGTAGTCCATTCTGTTGTAAAAGTCAGATTAAGAACCATTGTTCGGGCACCGTGGACAGGTAACACAGGTGAAAAAAGGCCTGTCGTAATATTTCTGCACAACTACCTTTAACTTTACATTGCTTTTTGATTAATAACCTAATTATACACACACTTCCTTCAATCAAAGGTGTATGCTTCACCAGCGCTGGACTCGATAAATACATTTTGGTTGAAGTGGGAAAGACCTGGTATGAGGCTCAGGAGTACTGCAGGAGCAGAAATGGTGATCTGGCCACTGTCACAAACATGGAGGACCTAAACCAGCTGACAGACATGACAGTAGGTGCAGAGTCATGGATAGGATTGAATGATTTCAACAGGGAGTCCATGGACTTGTACCCTAACTCGTGGAGATGGTCCACCCAGACTAGGAGCCAATCAGGTTATATGAATTTTGCATCTGGTCAGCCTGATTATAAGGATGGCAAAGAGGAATGTGTGAAGATTTGGACCAATGGTAGCTGGACTGATGAAATGTGTTCTTCTTTGTTGCACTTTGTTTGTTTTTCTGGTAAGAGTAAAACAAAACACACACACACACACATGCATATACTACACACCCACACAGGTAAACAAACATACAGGAACACCACACACAGTTTTGTTCTTTCTTTGTTGACACGGATTATAACATGAAAGATAATACATAATCTCTCCACAGAGAGAGACACACACCATATATGTCGTTTTCACAGAAAAAATGTTACTGCTGAACACAATTTCTTTCTGCTTTAGGATCATCAAAAAACAAAACCTACCATCTTATCAAGCAGACGCTATCATGGGAGTCAGCTAAGAGTTACTGCCGTAGTCATTACACTGACCTCGCCATGATAGAGAATGAAGAAGAAAACCAACAGGTTTTCTCCAACATCACTACTCCTGTGTGGACCGGTCTTTACAGAGTTCCCTGGACGTTTTCTGATGGGACCAACAGCTCCTTCAGACACTGGTGGAGTTATGAGCCAAATAACGGTGCTAATTCTCAGTTATGCGGCTCAGTGTATAAGGGTGGATTTAGCGATGCAATATGCGCTATAAGGTTCCCATTTATCTGCTCAGGTTAGTAAAATATTGCATTGCTTCATTGCGGCAGCCCACATTTTGATCATTGTAAGTTTTATGTTGCTAACTTTGTCATACATTTATTTTTGACTTGAATTTAGTAAATTGCATAGCCAACTGTAAGTGGCAAGATGCCAGCTAAGTACCTTAATAGTTAATTGTTCATTATTCGGCTGATAATTTCAAGTAATACTACAGGCTAAAACACTTTGATATTGTTAAAACACGTCTAGAGGTGATGTACAACACACCCCAGGTCATATTTTACCGTGTTGTGTATTTCCCTTTGCCGCGGCTAAACTCGATTTCTGTAGACGCTAATACATAACAAGGAGCCATTGCTGCAGTAGCTAAAATGGGCTTTGATAGGAGATGATGTCTTCAAATCACTGTAACATCAACCATAAGTATCAGTTTTTAGTTGCATTCCCACATGACATACAATAAAAGGTTGTCTCAGAATCACTGCATAATACTTTTAGGCAATGTTCCTATGGGAAGAAATCAGTAGGTTAGTAAGAGGAACCACACATTTTTGCCTGGCCAACAGCCTCGTAAATCCAGAATGCACTTCGGCTTTGTGGGCTTGAGGGAGGGCCGAGATATCCATACAGCTGCCAAGGAACGGGCTCGTTTGAAGAGGAACGGCCTTGTAGTCGCTGTTAACAAAGCCAATTTGGTCGGCTCTGGCAGTTGAGAGCCCAGATATGGCCCACGAATGTAGGTTTTGTCGGGCAGCGATTCATTGGATTTCCCTTTTTTTTTTAAAGTTTTTTTTATAATAAATTATTTAGCCTCAGCGATAGCTGCATACCGAAAAAGTTCACTGAAGTATTGTGTACAGCCCTTCGAAAGGTTTCATTTTCTCGGTTTTGGACTTTGAATTTTTCTCCAAAAGCAAGGGGTGGAGGTTCAAATACCAGCAGCAAAAATATGCCATTGAGTGTTCTATACTGCAGTACTGGCTAAGCTTAAGTTAGAGAAGCCAGGCTAGCTCTACCAGCCGAGTCACCAGCTCTCCATTACCGCGCCGTTGTCTCGAAGGGACGCCCACAACTGTGTCGGCCGTTTGATATCTTCCCTGTGTTCCGGCTATTATAGGTCGGAAACAGAGCAGAATAAAGATAATGATTGAGTCTAACTTGGACCTGACAAACCAAAACACAAAGGACCACATCCTACTACAAGTAAGACTACCCACATCTTTCTTTTAAAGCTGCATTTAAGATAAAATTCAAACCACAGAAACAGCAAACAGAACCAGTAACTTGTTATTTCAGTTGCTCTTTCCTTAATGATCTCCTTAAAACTCCCATAAGACAACCTTTAGACTTTATTGGTGTAAAAGAAGAAGGATGCCTCACCAAATACGCCAGTGTCATGTTTATAATGAACAGTTACCGTGCAGGTTTACAGACAGACTTTAAAGGTCTCTCTGTTTTTGAAGTTAAACTGAAGCCCTGTTAATCTCCCCAGCTGTCTGCATCTCTGACCAGAGCCGGAAGGACTGACTTCAACCTGAGCTGGAGCGCCCCGCCACAAAAAGTAGATCCAGCAGGCTTGAATGATGACAACCAATAATGATTATATTAATTATGAATATATTCATTAATGTAATATATTGATAATATCAATATTGTCCACAAGGTGGCGCTGTTTCTTTGAATGACAAAACATATTTTCTTGAAATCATAATCAAAATATAATGTGAATGTAATCATAATCAAAATAACTACGTATTAAAAGGTATTAGGCCAGTTATGTTTGTCATATTTTATCAAAGAAAGAATGGTATCACAGAAAATAGTGCAATAGTTCAAGCACCCCCCGTCGGACGAGCTTGTGTATCCCCAGTTGCCACCAACGAGAACACTCAAGCCATAGGTAGAAAAACCCTAGAAGGGTCAGGGCAAGCTGCCGACCCAGAGAAACCCCAACATGAGTAGACGAAAACTACTGGTGGTGAAACAGAGTTTAAATGGAGGGGGTCTAGATTTCAAGGAAACCATTCCAACTAATAAGCAAAAAAGGTGCTTTTGGAATGTGCCTTTACATGTGTTTTGTACAACATACTCACGTCACAATAATACCAGTGCCTCTGATGATATTACTGTATGCCAATACATCACTTTTTATAATATTTGTATACCATAGATCTTAAACGCAAAGAAAGAATGTATTTGATCTTTGAATGAATATCTAACATGTTTTCTAAAAGCCTTGTATTTGCTTTTTTCTTATTATTTTAAAACAGTGATTTGTATCAGTTTAAAAGTGCCTAACATTGTTCATATGTATGTATTTGGTATAAAACTAACAAAGAATGAGTTCATTCATAGATGCACCTACTGAAGGGCTTTTTCAAGCCTCAAGCAACTTGTGGCAATAAGGGCCTGCAAAGTCAGCAACTTTCTAAGTTATAATTTTCATATATAATTATATGAAAATGCGGACTTGGCGATAAATGGGCAATGCGTCCACATGTTCTTTCATATAGGAGGAGTTAAACTTAGGCTAAAAGAGGATGCTTTCTTGCTCTATGTCAGGTGCTCCAAAGACCAGCTAGATTTATTGTAATTTGTTGAACCTTTAGTAGACCTAACTAAATTGAATTATCTTCTTGTTTGTGCTTATTGATTTAAGAGTTTATTCCTTATAGTAAAAAAAGTAATATTTTACTATAAGAATAGTGTGTGTTGAAGATGTAAAGACATCTGGCCCATCTGCAGATTGTCTCCCACATTATATTATAGTTACCGTAGATATTATAAATATATAGTTTGTCTCTGTTTATGAAAATATCACCTGGTTTTGTCACTATCCACAATGCTTGATAAATAATAGATGTTGTACAATGAACATTAATGATAATAACAAATAAATGTGAAACACCAACAGGTGGTCCTTAAAGGTTTCAGCCTTGTCTTTGTGTCTCTTCTTGTTGTTAAGTTCCCCTTTGAACATGCAGAGAAATGCTTTCCATAATATATTCCACGCAAACAAGATACGAGGAAGCAATGCAGATCCATGCAAAGTAAAAACTAGATAAAAAAATGCAAATATCAATTGTTTTGTCAAACCAATAGCTATTTCCACAAGGTGAAAAGGATAATATAATGGACTTGCTTATACCAATTGACCAAAACTGCCAGGTGATTAATTGCAGTCCCCTACCAATAACAGGATTTGAAAAAAATGTAATGTTCAGATTTAACATAAATATATGTTTAAATAACAATACAATAAATGTATTTACGCAATAAATTTGATACAATTGTCGTGGCCACCACCTCAAATATATTTTGTTTAATGTTGCAATCGGGGATTGGCACATTTGCAATTCTGTAGAATCCACACCCATGTATAATAGTTTCGAAGATAAAATCAGATTAGATAAGATTAGCCTTTATCATCTCCTTTAGGATAAATTTGTCTTGGCATTCAAGAAAACCCAGGTGATTTAGCAGAACACAACCTTTCCATAAACAATATATCTGTATACATGTACAATCAAACTACAGTTACCTTTTACAAACACACAATTCCATATACACCAGAACATACACACCAAGAATATTGCATGATGCCCCACACCCAAAAAATTGCACAGATGCCCTAAGCCAAGATAATGCATATTCCCCTCAATACAATACATATTCTGCCCACAAACATCCACACACACATGACTCGATTTTGTTTGCTTCTCAGAACATTTATATTGATACAAATAAAAAGTGTGCAATAACAATATAATGAAAATAGTTTCAACTAAAAACATAAATGATCAATATTATACTAATCTATTCCCAGAAACACTACTCTTGGTCAAAACATTTGACATGTGTTTTATGTGCACTGATCGTGGGCTTTCCTTTTCCGTGGGCATTTGAGTGGCCTCATTTGGGTTTTGGGAGAAGACAGATGCCTGTGTCATCCTTAATTTGCATGGGATAAGCTGTCTGACTACTAATGGTGTTTCGGTCATTTATTATTTAACAACAACAATGACCACAGCAAACTGGAACGCTGGATTCTTACTGTGGAAGTTTACACCATACACTGTAATTGCTGTAAAATATTGCAAAAGGACTAAACTGGATAGTGCAGGAGATTTAACATGTCATATTGACTTATGTAGCACAACGTGTGAGGATATCCGGGGTCTTCTCTGACATCTGAATTTTTTGTGATTTTAGTGATATTTATTTTACATTAAAAATACTGTTCTGAAATCATTTAAGGATAGCATTGTAATGGTTATTTTTTTCTGCAAGTTTGCGGACAGAAGTCCTAAAAAAACCAGTCTGCATAACACTGCTGACAAAGTTATCTAATGCTGTCTACATTACTCAAAGATATCAATGCCTTAATGCCTCAAACTGAGGTTGAAATAAAGGCGACTCAGATACTGTCATAATGGCAACAACTTGGCTGTTCTAATCTTTTTTTTTTCTTATTATGATAAAATGGTTTCTCAATGTGGGAATCATGATGTCACATGATGGATGTCATGACCGGCACCTAATTAGGCAGGAAGCCATAAATGTTTGCCAGTGTAAACGCACTGTCTCTTGCCTTTTCGCTGCGTGCACCTCGTCTCTCCCCCCCGTGCACAGCGATAGACGGACACAAATTCCCGTTCCTTACGGAGGGAACTGGAGCCAGTTGTGGCAGGTCACTGATGTGACGCAAAGGGTTGCTGTGGCCAGTAAGGAGCCTCGCTACGGAGTGGAAGTCCCTCACCCCTGCTTCCTGACTTGGTGGGCCACAGGCAGGACTATTGTGTGCATGTGTACGATACTCATACGAAGGACCAGGCCAGCCACTGTTTTCTATCGTTGTTTTATATTTTCTTTCTGTTTGTTGTTTTCTTTGGTATGCCCATATTAGTAGCTATTGTTTAATTAAATGTGTATAACTCAAATTACTCTCCTTCTATATCGCAGGGATCTCTGTACAAGGCTGGGCCCATGGTGACACATGTCTAGGCTTGCTGTGGTGGGACTGCACGGTTTGACACTTGTACTGCTAAATACAGATTTTTATTTATACTTTTTGTGTTAAGTATTTAGTAGATAGTGCATGCTTTTCCCTTTGTGTTTGGTGTTGGCTTTTGTTGCTTTCGTTTCTTTTGTCTTCCACAATGGCTAGACAGCGTGCACGTGCGGACCAGACCTTTTTTTTTATTACCACAAGGAGAGTAAGCTGTTGCCAGAGACTGCTACCATTGCGTCCCTCTTTTTAGATGGTTTTTAACTTAGTCAACCTGTTACAATAAATAAGAATATATTTTTGCACCAATTCATGCCTCAAGTCATTGTTCATGCTAAGGGAAGACACATCGGCAAAAGCGACACACACTCATAATTTAAGGTTAACGGGTTCCTCCTGCCCTCAAATTGGAGGTGGCGTTGTCAGGCATGGAAGGTCATATCTTACCTATGGTTACCACATCAAGATAAGATCATTCTCATAATTATGAGACATAGAGGTCATTATAATGAGAAACCATCTTGGAATTTTTATTTGGTGAATGCAATGGGGTTGCGTGTTAAGTGCAAATAATCTTTACCTATCATAACTAATATCTTAAATGCTTTCTCTGTTGCTACATTTTTAGGCGCTTCATTGGTACCAACCCCGAGAGGTGAACAAAGGCCAGTCAGGGGAAGATGGTGTCAAAGCAAATGGGGGAGCTGGTAAAAAAAAAGGCGCCACCTGTGAATCCCCATGTGGCCATCCTTCTTAAAAACCTCATGGACTTTGAGTGGGGCTTTATTTAGCCATTGTTCTGAACCTGTTTGAATTGTCAACTGAATTGAATTAATCATTGCCATTATTCATTTTTCTTTTGCATTGTATTTGACAATCATTTTCAGGTGTGAAGGGGGGGTGGCTTGGCGTCGGCTGTGGACAGGGGTGGACGATAAGCTTTATGAATGAGTGTGTATATATACTCACATTAGATCATTAAGCTCATCACCGCCAAGCCACACCCCCTTCAGACCACAGTTACCACTGAATGTGTTTGATGCAGTGGCTTTTGCCATAGCATCTACTGTCATAGTATGACCTGTTCAGCATGAGGAATGGTGTTGTATTTTACAAAAAGTAATTACTTTAAATTTGTCTGTTACTGAATGGGTTTTATACTGCTTTGGTTTTAATAAAAGCCTAATGTTATCTCTTGTCCGAGTCATTTCTATGCTAGCAATCCTCCGGGGTTTTCATTTTGAAATGTCTATTTTGCCATGTCATTTGACTAGTCGCCCCTAATTGTTCATGCAGACCGTTCACTGCATCCCTGGTGTAATTAACAAATCGCTGCTGGTTATAGTAAATGTAATTAACCCAATCTAAATTTTTATTAATCGTCGACCACCAGAACAGGACTGACTCAAATCGTCATGTGTCATCAATATACACATAATCAAATGACCCTGGCACAATACTCCTCTTACCCCTATGTACGTCAAGTCCATGAAGTCGCTCTGAGTTTTCTGTCAGACTGTTAGCCATTGGGTAGAATGTAGAAGGGAATAACTAACCACCACCACCAGAGATCGGCTCTCGGGTTGGACATGTTGTGTAGAGGGTGGCATCGTCCAACGTCCTTTGTGGTGTTGCAGAGCTTGGTTGTCATCTTGTCCACGTCATAGCCGCTACTGGATGACCTAAGACAGGTGAACTGGCCTTCTGTGGTTAGGGCAAAGTGGGGTGCTGGAACCTGGCGGGTTACTGGATGCATATAATGTCAGACAGCACAAGTAGCATTGCCCGACAGGGACCCATTAACAAAAAGGGACATTGTACAATTATAACCTAGGGGACTGTTGGCAGGATTGAGTCTATAGGGGGTAGGACTGATCAGGGGTTTAGCCAGGGCACATACTATGCAATCTGATTTACCTTGTTGGTCAGCGGACCATTGTATCCATTTCAACCATTCATTCACACTGTTGGCGCCCGTTTCTATGGCCATTACCTCATCTAAGGTGGTGACTATGGGTCCTTTCATACCTGCCGTAGCATTAACTGTCCCTACCATCCATGCGGGGGTTGTAGAGCTGGTGGTTACGTTGGCAGGCCTTGTATACTAGGCCGGGTAATGTGTTGGTCTGCTTTGTCAGGCCTACATCTCCAATTTTGTCATGGCGTTCCGCCCATGTCATCAGTCCCCAGTAAAGAAATGGTAGTAGGAATGTCAACATCATGATCCCACATACTATAAGCCCACTATGCCGTCGGGTCTTTGGTGTCGATTTTTGTCCATACCTTGTGCGTCAGTTGCAGTGGTAATTTGTCTCCCGTCCCCATCCCTCTGATGGAGTTCAGCCAATTGATCCCTTACTTCCCCTAACTTTCGTTCAGGTGGGTTTGATTGGGCGCAGTGTGACAGATGGTGCCAGGTAGCCCCTAGTTTACCATTTACCTTTACCGCGTGTGAGTTGGCTAGTAATACCTCCCACGGCCCTGCCCACCTTGGTTTGTGCCACTTGCGTTTATGGACCTTGATCCAAACCGAATCCCCTGGTACCACAATTGGGGTCTGTTTTCCCTCGCCGGCCGCTGCTTCTGCGCCCTGTACCTGGGAAGACAAAACTCATGCCATTTTTGTGAGAGCGGTCACATACTCATTGAATTCGTCACTAACTCCAACTATCGTTGGACTCCGTTTCGCCTGTCTCATTGGCCCCGGCATGGGTCTCCCTGTTAGCAACTCATGTGGTGTTAGAAATGTGTCACGGTGAGGCGTGTTTCTCATGGCCATCAGCACTTACGGTAGTGCATCAGGCCACTGGAGATTTGTCTGCGCCATGACCTTGGCCAATTTTCTCTTGATGGTTTGGTTTGGTCGTTCTACAATTCCCTGTGACGGGATGGTAGACTGAACCAAACCTGTGTCGTAGGCCTGGTGCCTTTTCTGTGCTCCTGAGAAGCTCGTTGTTAAAGTTTGAACCATTGTCTGAACAGATGTAATGCGGAAAGCCCCACCTCGGTATGTACATGTCCTTCAGGATCTTAACTACAGTGGACCCATCATCCCTTTTGCATGGTGTTGTACGCTCAGGCATACCTGTGGTTAATCTTAGTGAACCCCCTACTCCTGTTGTTGGAGAAACTGCAGTTGGGAGTACTAGCAGCACATCTGTGATTGCTGGAGCTAAACATGTAGGTGAGAGAGCTGCCAAGAGGGGGCTTAAGGGTAAACCACTGCACATCATGCGATGCCTAGGCCTGAGACGTGGTACTACCAAGGAGCAGGAGAGTTCTTCCATGGATGGGGAGGAGAGTACGAGCCCTCAGCCTCCACCAATGGGAACAAGTGAGCCACCGGTAGAGCCAGACAGGGCGGGGCTAGAGTTAGAACTACTGAGTCAGGAAAAACCTGCACGTGAGTGAGAGAAAAAATAGAAAAATATGGAGGGTTGAAACAGAGTTCAGGAATGGAGGGGGTCGAGATTCGATGGGCCCTCTTTATAACTGATAAGCAAAAAGAGGGGTTAAGAAAGTGCCTACGAACATGTTTGTACGATACTCATGTCATTATTAAAGTCCCCTATGCTGTTACTCTGTTTGCCAAAATGTAACTTTACTACTTTTCATTTTTGTACTGTGTAACCTCATAACAAAGAAAGAATGTATTTACTCTTTGTATGAACATATAATCAAGTTTCCAAAAAACATTGTAATCTCTTTTTCTTATTCTTTTTATATAATTGA
>OMKX01113655.1:5085-19721 GCA_900302425.1 Brosme brosme | reverse complement strand
TCAGCAGCCTCGCCCTGGGGGGGGGGGCCCTCACCCTCCTGCTCCCAGAGACCCGGGGGGTAGACCCGCCAGACCTCCTGGACAAGATGGAGGCCATGGACGAAGAGGGCAAGCAGAAGACGGACGACGACTTGGGTGAAAAGGCCAAGACCAAGACGTAGCAGAATTGTGGGCCAACGGTTGAATGTTTTACATTGTTAAAGGGCCCCTATTTGAGGCTGACAAGTCATTAGAAGGCATTTGAAAAAAGGGACCCTTTAACTTTGTCGTGTCATGAATGTTGAAATGATGAATGTGTACAGATTGTCCTGTTTTGAGATTATTAACTAAAGATCGGACACTTATTGTGTGCAATAACGGTAACATGAAGTAGGGATTATGAGACCTTTTGGCGACACAGTTTCACTTCCAATCATACAACAGTAAGGGTATCCCTTCACAATAAGGCTACATTAATGAACCATTAATTAACATTATTTATTGCAGTAATAAGCATTATTATATAGCAGTAGCAAAGCGGTATGGGTTGGAGCTAGGGTTAGTGTTAGGATTAGGGTTAACTATACATGTTTCACTCCGTTTTACAGGTGGAGCAAGGCACTGTCTGATCAAGCTGTTAACTCAATGGAATCACCCTTGCCACCATAACGTCTGTCAAAAGACTCTTATTTCCCTGGTTGCACAATAAATGGAAGCATACAGATAAATGTACATAATACAAAGCAGCTGGCCTGCGGTAACGTGTAGATCTACACAAAGTAGAAAGCTATTGTGCAGTCAAATGTTTATGTGTTGCTTGGTAACTAGAAATGAGTTGAAATAAATGAGTAAATAAACAAACAAATCACAGTCTGTTTGTCGCTTATTACTGTTAACTAATAAATGGCGCTGTGACTACCTTAGGCACTCGGCTTGGGCCTCGTACTTACGACCGAATCACAGCCAAGCTGATATTCAGTTATACAGCACTGTGATATTGCTTAAATAAGTATAGGTAGAGTAAGTTACCAAGAACAAGAACTTGGTCGCACTTGAACTCGTCTAGGTCTGGTTGTAATGACAATATATTTAACAATTATTCGCCGAAGGCGCAGTGAATAGTGGGGAATAGCCCCCGAGACTGAAACAAATTGCGCCATCTTAGGAGGTTCACGTGTAGCATATACTAAAATGGCAATATACAAAGGGATCACACCATTGAAGGAATTGAAGGACAATTCGATTCTGTTTACATCAGATTTTGTTGCAGTGTGTATAAATATTTATTTAATATTTTATTTTTTTACAACAATTTAAACATTTAATTTGCTCGCTAAGCTCGATATATATTTGTGTTATAATATATTATTGTTTAGTACATAAATCATTAATGTCTAATGTAAAATTTGGATTAATTGTATATTTTAATAATACATTTTGTTATGAAATACAATTTGGCAGTATAAATCTTGCAAAAAAATTGTATATTGAATCATTTAAAGTGTACAGTTAACTTACATTATGGTTCAAAGCAGTGGTTCCCCACCTTGGTGTTGGAACCCCAAGGTTAGGGATACACTGGTTAAAAGGTTAAAAAACAACATTCAATTGCATGACACATTACTGATTCAATGGTTGGCTATCCATTTCATTTAATACCTGTGTAATTCCGTGATAACCATTTTAGGTTTCGCTACAAAATATCAACGCCGAACAAATTTTAGCCAAACAAGTCATCCATCCAGCTATTGCTTGGAGCAGGATTTTCCGTATTTTGTTCAGCGCTACTGCCAAGATCACCCAAAAAGTCAGTTTCTGTGTTTGTGTTGCTGATTGCTTGGTTTCCTGCCTCTAGTGTTAAAATGTCACTCATTAAAAGGTTGCCCTGTACTGGTTCGTCTGTAACAGATGAGGAGTCTAAACCTAGAATGTCGCTCACTGTAGCAGAGTTTGTCGCACTGGGCAGCTGGAGTGTAAAAATATCTGCACCACTTGCGGAGGGGTCGTTAATCCCAAAGATACCATCCGAAAGCTGGAAGTCGGCGGAAGCGTCAGGAAAACTCAGATCGAAGATATCGCCTGCTGGTGGTGCAGAAAAAGCACTGTTCCCCGAACTGAAGATATCAAAGTCCGGCAGGACATCGGGTTGTCCTGTTTGAGAGTTTGATCCAAAACCCCAAGGGTCTGTGCTGGACGGACTTTCATGCCAAGCTACAGGCTTGGGATCGGGGCCTACGAAGGGTTGAACTGTGGTGCTCCCGATGACCCCTTCGTTGTCAGCTGTGTTGTGTTGATACATCTCAAACGGGTCAGTGAACTCAGCAGGAATCGCGTTGGTCAAACCACTGTGGCCCAAAGAGAGGCCGAGGATGTCATCGGTGGTGGTGGTGGTGGGGGTAATAATCTGCTGAGTGTCTGAAGAACCGAAAGGATCTCCAGTATCCTGAGGAGTCACATGGTCCACATTGGAAGTTGATCCTTCACAAATAGGTCCTGCCGCAAACTCTGGTACATCAACCACTTGACTTTGCAGGATAGGGACAGATGTATCTGTATCACTTGTACTGATGAACAATTGGTCAGGCCCAGAACTAGAAAAGTAATCGGTTGTTGTGGCAGTGGAGGTAATAATCTGAGTGTCTGAAGAACCGAAAGGATCTCCAGTTTTTGGAGGAGTCACAGGGTCCACATTGGAAGTTGATCCGTCACAAATGGGTCCTGCCGCAAACTCTGCTACATCAACCACTTGACTTTGTGGGATGGGGACAGCTGTATCAGTATCACTTGTACTAATGAACGATTGGTCAGGCCCAGAACTAGAAAAGTAATCGGTGGTGGTGGAGGTAATAATCTGCTGAGTGTCTGAAGAACCGAAAGGATCTTCAATTTCCTGAGGAATCACATGGTCCAGATTTGAAGGTAATCGATCACAAATTGGTCCTGCCGTAAACTCTTGTACATCAACCACTTGACTTTGTGGGATAGGGACAGATGTATCTGTATTACTTTGACTGATAAACGATTGTTCAGGACCAGAACTAGAAAAGTCTATAATGCCTTGAGGTTCCACCCGAAAGGGGTCACCTGAAATAGACTGGCAGATGGACCCATGAGGATCTTTTAACATCTCTTGCACAACAGTAGAGGTATTATGAGAGACTAACATGTCATGTTCAATCAGAGATGGATCCAATGTCTCACGGCCCTGTGGATTATCGAATAGGTTTGTATTGTCAGTATTTTCTGCACTCGCAATGTTTGGTTTTCCTCCACTATCATCTTCAGTTGTAAAAATATCAACTATTGCTCTGCGTTGTGGATTGGTAAATAGGCTTGTGCTTTCTACACTGGCATCTTCAACAACAGAAAGGTTAATTGTCTCATGGCTCTGGGGATTTGATTGGGCTTTATCAACTAGGTTTGTACTGTCAGTATTTTCTGCACTGGAAGTGTAAGTTACATTATCTTTTTCTTCACTGGCGGCTTGAGTAGCTGAAAGATCAATTGTCTCATGTGAGACCAACATGTTATGTTCAAGAGATTCTTCAGCTTCAGCACTGCTTTGTGGATTGGCAAATAGGTTTGTATTATCTGTATTTTCTACACTACTCATGTGTGGTGGACATTTTGTGTTTTCCCCACTGGTATCTTTAATGGCAAAAAGTTCATCCGGTTCACTGCTTTGTGGATTTGCTTGTGGATTGACGAATAGATTTGTACTTTCAGCAAGTTCTAGGGTGGCACTATGGGCTGGAGATGTAATGTCTGATTGGTGATCAGCTGGGATGCCACTTCCTGGTGGTTTGAGTTGTGGGGGTACCTCTGTGAGGTCAAATGAATTCCGAGCAGTAGCATGTGTATCTTCTTTCATCTCATTCACTGCTTCCTGTTCAGAGAGTGACACTGGCAGTTTGCCCTCATCCTTTGCCATTTCTTTTGTCATTCCTCGGTCCCGGCCGGTGGATTCTTCTTCTGCTTGAGTGGCTTCTTTTCTTTCTTCTACTTTATGTGATTTAGTGTGTTCGATCCTCTTCTCTGTTGACGACTGGAAGAATTTTCCCAGGATTCCACCAGTTTTGTTCACCCTTTCACTTCCCCCGGATGTGAGAAGTTTAGACAGAGGACTCTTTCCCTTGGACCAAGAACCCTTTTTTATGATCTGCTTGTCACTCGGTTTTGCTGGAGTACCTTTCAGAGAATTTGATTTCTGAATAATGTTCTTCACGCCTGCGGCAGTCATAGATGTGCTCTTTTCAGAAGTCCTCTCTTCGCTTTCCAAAGGTTCTTGTTGGTGTTCCATTTTGTTTTGTTTCGCTGGATCACTGTGACACACAGATTTATCTTCCGTATCATCTAATATCTTGGGCGTCTCTTGGGCAGTCACTTCCGTCTCATCATTGGTTGAATGGAGAATCACATCATCTGTCTGTGATTCGTTCTTCTCTTGCAGTCGGTTCAAACTGGTATGAATAACTTCCTTGCTCTTTGGGATCTCTTGACGAGTTTCCAACTCGGCGAGTTCTTGATCTGAAGTGACGTTTGCCTTTTCATTGTGTCTGTGTTCATAAGGGTTTTGGATTATCTCATTGTCTACCTGGCCTTGGCTGGACCCAGATCCTGAAATTTCTCCCTCTTCTGAATACAGATCTGAGGATGACTGGCTGCTTTGAACAACATCAGGGGCAAACCGCACGGTTTTCTTAGTTGTACTTGGAGTACTTTTCTGGTCTTCAGTTGTAGAATGATCAATGTTTATGGTGGTGGCCTTCATAATTAAGTCCTTTATATTATGTTCAGTGATAGCCAAGCCCTTTCCTAGGCAAGGTGAAGAAGAATCCACAACGGTTGAATCAATGTCTTCCCTGAGTCTAAGTTCCTGTTCATTTGAAAACGTAGAGGAACTTGTTTCCTTCCACTGTAGATTATCAGGTGACTTAATATGCTGCGCTCGTATTGGTTCGTTGACACCTGAAACTGAGGACCTTGAACTCCTTGAACTTCTTTCACCCTCTGTTTTCCTGAGTTGTCCACTAGCCATCTTTAATTCTTTCTTCTCAGTGTCATTATATTTTGAAGTCACAGTAGTATCAGAAAAAGCAGGGTTTTTCCAATTCTCTGGTATTTTGTTTCTACCGGAGGTTATATATGACTGCTGTGCGACACTACAAATGGTTTGTTTCTTCCCCGGAGGCCAAATTATCTTCTTCCTGTCCCTAATATCAATCGGTTGCTTTACGCCCGATTGATTTTTGGAGCCTGACTTGGTGACTAAAACATTACTGTTGGACTCGAAGCCCTCAGCCACATTTGACTGCAGCTGTGTTATTTTAGGGACTTTCTTGGCATTGTGTTCATCTGTTTTAGTGTTTTTCTGAAGCCAATGGTCTTTGTGTTGCATGTGTCCGAACCCCTCATCATAGTTTCCCTTCCTTTTGAATAGTTGTTGGTAGTGAAAGATGCAGTAGAACTCTCCATAAAGAGACGAGTAGTTGTGCAAGCTGCAATTAAATAAAGCATAGTTTTGTTAAGAATGTATGAATTTAAAAGCTGATGGATAGGGAATGATTTGAATGAATGATTTGATTTATCGATTTACCAAAGACACTTCACTTGAATTTGTTCACATGGTAATTGAACCATAACATCTACATTCATTTAGGATTATGATTTAGCATCAATATGTAGAATAATCGTAAACAGTAGTCCAGAGAGAATATTATCTTTCAAATTGATTTACAGTAGACTTATAGCAGCAGCTTATTTGATGAAGACTAGAAGTGAATTATATGTGTAGACATCTCACCTCAGTTTCTTTTGACAGTGTTTACAGCAGAAACACTTATTGTGCAGGATAAGTTTATTGGCCACCATTTTCTCCATTGGGTAGACTGGTGTCAAACAGGCTGAACACATTTCCTTTGCGGGAAGCTGGAACTATAGGATGACAACCTGTTTAGCTACTTCTCCTAAAATTTTAAGTCATTCAGAATGTCCTGTCATAAAAATAACTTTCATTTACACACATACTACATCTGATACTATTTGTGAGGCACTTTGTTTGATGGTATTGTCTACCCTCTAACCGTTCTTACTATGAACAGTGTTGACTTGAGTTTGTTCTCCAAATATTTACCAGCTACCTATTATATGGGTGTGTTTGGTATTTGTTCCAAGTGACACTGTTTCCACAAACTTTCATTTAGAGTTAGAGGTAATTAGTGCTAATACTCTGACAATTTGTAGACATAATTTCATTTCCAATTTTTATTTTTTACTCGTTGACTCTAAAGCTTGTCTGTGTTGAGTTATAATTAATATATATTTCTTGATAACTATATAATTGTATATTGTCTTACAGTACTGTGGTAGCTACCCAATACAGTGTTATACTGGTGTTCTTAAAACTAATCAAAAACAAAACAAAAAACAGGCAGATTCCTCTTAGTCACTTGACACATTTATTTGACTTATAAACAATAGGAAATATCCGCTGTTTTAAAATGATTTATAAAAAAAAAAAAGACTTAACATTTTACTATATAATCCTGGTATAAAATAATTCATGGACATAAGTTAACATTATAATGCTTTCATTCGAAAAGGAATAAATCATATGACGTTTATGTTAAAGATTGCATAACATATATTATTAAAAGGGAAAGTGGTGCTCTTTAGTGCTTTGCAGTTGGTTGGCTAAATGTAACAAAGACCGTGCCTTCCTCTTTTGTATTGTTCAGCACGCTTTCCGAAAATTTCCTTCTTCGCATCATTGGGGAGGTCATGACTTCGTATCTTGCGGGGCTGCCCACAACATCGAACAGGGCAGACGCTTTGCTGTTTTGTTTGGTGACAACTGTGGAGGTTTTGGAGGAAACAAATGAATTGCCAAAGCCATCAGTTTCTTCATAGGTTTCGCTGACAGTTTTGGTGCCGATTATTCCAAGAGGAGGTTCTGGAACAGTCTTCACTTCCAGGACACTGACCTTGCGTCTAGGGGTAGCGGGGCTTTGGAAGTGGATTGACGTCTGGTTGAGATCGCCGTTTGAGTGTCCCTCTATTTTAGGCTTGAATGTTGACATTGGTGACTTTGGTTGTTCGGCATTCTTTCTGGCAGCAGAATGAATGGAGATGAAGGAAGGGCAGGATGGCGCACTGCTCTGTCTAATAAGGGGTTTACGGCGTGCTTGGTTGGAAGTGCCTTCGGTTTGTTTTGAAGGGCTTGCAGCTATATTTTTCTCAACCACTTCACCTGTCTCTTTATTGAACTGGGGTTTAGCCTTGCTGGACACAATGCTAATTTTCCTGATGTTGTTGGAAGGCTGGAAACTTTGTTCGGACTTCAAAGATTCATCAAACAGACCCGATAGCCCTGCAATGTCAGCTTCAGATTTTAAATTGGAGACGGAGTATAAGGCCTTTTTAATGGCTTCCTCGATGTCAAGGAGCTTCGCCAATGTTTGTTCTTTCAGGTCCATTATGTCCTTGCTGGCTTTTTCCAGATCTTCGAATGCGGTCTCCACTGAGGAGGTGCTCTCCAGGTCATCATCATACATTTCCATTTCCACCTTCTTGTCCTCCTTCCTATTTATTTTCCTGGGGGTTCTGCTCGGTGAGGCGTTCCAAGCAGGGACATCCTCAAATAACATCTTCATAGATCCAACGTCTACATCGCTGGTATCGCCCTCCATCTCTTGCACTTGAGAAAGGATTATCTTGAGTTCCTCGCGTTTTCTCAAATTCTCGAAGATCTCCATCGCTGCCTTCACGTTTCCTGTCATGATCTCCTCTTTGTGGACCGAGAGCCTCTGTCGTCGCTGATCTGCAGTCTCTTTTGCTTTCTTTTTCCTGAAAACAACTTTCTCTTCTGGCTTTTTTTGTTCTTCACCATTCAGGGCAATTGGCTGGACAGCACATGTATCTGTTGGACTGTTGACAGCCTCCTCCTGCAATTGATTGTTGAACTTGTCGGATGAAACGTGAGCGATTGATTTCTTTCTGGCTGCAGTAATTTGCTTGGTCTGCCTTTCTTGCCCAACGATATCATGAACTACTTTAACGTGCTTGGATAAAACTGGAGCAGACACATCATTTTGCTTCTCTCTTCTCCCAAAGTTCTGGAGAGCTGTTTGAAAGCCCATACTAACTTCATCCCTACCTCCTTCTGAATAACTCTCTATGCTTTTCTGGATCTCCTCTGCTGCATTTATTTTCTGTACAACATTTTTGTCCATTTTAGTTTCCGTCGTTCCAGAACTTAATGATTCTGTGTCAGTTTGACTCAGAGTGCCCTTTTTAGGTTCTGCCACATTTTCTTTCGCCTGAGTTTCAACAGAGCATTCCATTGCTTCATCAATAGGTTTCTGATTAAATGTGTCCTGTGTGACCTCCCTGTTAGGGAATATTATGCCATGCCTTCTGGTTCTTTGTGGGTTGTTTGATGATACAGTTGGAGTCTGAACACTGGGCTTGGTATGTTGTGGTATAACAGGGCTTTGTTCACCATTGGGGCAAGATGCTTCAAGCCTAGGTTGTGGCTGCATACTCTGTGTTGATTTTGTCCATTCTGGCTTTGGTGCGAGAGTTGGCTTCTGGCCATGGGGTTTCTCACATGCCTTTTGAGGGATTTGGGGTGGTGTTATGTCTTCACAGCGATAAGATGTGGGGTTTCCATTTTGGATTGCTACAGGTTTTGGGATTGTTGTATTCTGTCTTGAAACAGATGGCTGCTCCTCGAAAGTTACTGAAATCGAAGGAGACAGTTCAGTGTCAGAGGGAGGCATGGACACAACAACACCCTGCTTCTTAACAATCTGGCCATTTCCTGAACATCCTCTGCCTGAATTCCTGTATATCATTGCTGTTTTATAATCTCCCTTTGATACATTAACACTAGACCTCTCAAGAGACTGGAGAGCCAACTGCATGTTACCTCTTACAATATCCTCCTTCTCTGGGAGCTTGTGCTCCATCGCTGCGCTCTGCAGCGACCTAATCGTTGCCTTCACATCTCCTTTAAAAACCTCAGCCTCTGCCTCTTCTTCTGAAGTCTGAACATCACACTGTTCTACAGGATGTGACAGTGAATCTTTGGCAGAACAATTCGCCCTAACAGCACTTTTTGACACTTCATCTTTTTCACAAGACTGAAATGCATCATGGCTTTTCTGGCTTTTCATGGCTTCACTGACCTTTTGGTAAGTTGTTCTGATCTGTTGGCCTCTGGAGGAAGAATGCGTCTCTGTAACTGTTGAGGAGCTCTGCTCTTGTGCCGAGACTTTGACGTTGTATATCTTTCCGGGGACAATAGTTTCACGCTCCATGTTCATACTTTGGCTCTTCGCCATTTCCAGGGATCTTTTGGCTGCTCTCACATCCCCAGAAACAATTTCCTCTTTTTGAGTTTGGCCTTCTTCCATTTCAGGGCCTTGTGTGGACAGGTCCATGTCATAGATGGTTCCTGGTTTGATCGCCTCGCGCTCCACGTGCATGCTCTGTTGCTTTGCACGTTCCAAAGACTGCATTGTTGCCTTGATATCCCCAGCCACAACCTCCTCTTTTTCCACCATCATTGTTTGCTTCACAGCCAGTTGTTGCTTTGCTGTCGCTATATCGCCCGGGATGATGTCTTCTTTTGGGATAGCCGTGTCAACGTCGTAGGCACAATCGGATGTGAACACCTTTTTGACATTCTTCACGTCCCCTGGCAGCACATCACAAATGGTCCGCTCCACCAGGTCTTTCTGCTGATAGAGACTTCTCTGGGCTTCCTTGATATCTCCCCTCAATATTTCAATGTGTTCTCTGGACGAAGGGCTTTGACACTGGTCTTCTTTCAAAGGCTCAGTTTGAAGACTCTTCAGGTACTGCAGGTCTCCTCTCTCAATGCAACTTTTGTACAAGTTCACATTCCCCTTTTCGTTCTCATCTATTCTACAAGACGATGCGGTCCTTTGACTACTGGAAGTTGCCATGAGATCTCCGATGGCGGATTTTATGCCTCTCCATTCTATATCTTGACATTCGGTTTTGGTTTCACAGTGGTGAAATAGCGAGTAAACAGTCATCTCTGCATGTCCCTCGGCACACTCTTGCATTATGATCCCCTTTTTGAAAGATTTGGTGTGAATAAGTAAGCTTTCAATCATCTGGGCAATAACTACTCTGTGATCTCCCTCTGGATTGGTGGCTGCTGTCGGCTGACTGACAGGAAGTTCTACCACCGTGGTGTTCAAATCCCCTTTCTCAATCTCTCTGATGAGAGTGATCTGAGGCTTAAGTGTTGGTTTGCATAATAACTGGAGCATGATGTTCCTTATGTTTCCCTCAATAACCTCCTCATTCTGTATTTGTACGCCCTCTTCAAGCTGATACTTTGCCATGGTCACATTTTTGACCTCACTTGCTTCTATTATAATACCACTAGAGTGAAGGTAGGTCAGCTCATGGAGACGGGTTAGGGTTTCAGCAACACTGTTGATTGTGATTTTGTCTAGCGGGGTGGTTTCAAAAAGCCAAGTGGTGCTCTTCACATCGGCCTTTGGTCTGTCTTCCTCAACGCTGGGCACTAGGGTGTCGTTAGCCTCCTTGATCTTGTCCAGGGGCTGTGATTCAAAGAGAAACGTGCTACGTTTCACATCTCCTTTCCACTTGTCTTCTCTTTGGACCGTGTTTACTGTGCCTTGCTCCTCGGATTCACCTTTGAGACTGTCGATCGGTTGGTTCTCAAAGAGCCAGGTGGAGGTTCTGACATCACCTTGCTGGACATCTGTTACACTAACCATTCTAACAAAATTCTTGTGGGTAGCCTGGTCTGATTCGAAGATTTGCTTGTTAAGCTCCACATTATTTGCCACGACGTCCTCTACGTTGGCGACAGCGGGTGTATCTGGGCTGGTGAAGGAGTCCAATGGCTGGGTCTCAAACTTCCATCTGGCCGATTTCACATCGCCTTTCTTCACATCTTCTTGAGTGACAGCTCGAATGACATAAATCTCATTGTCTGCCTTGATGGCGTCGAGGGGCTTTGTTTCGAACATCCATCGTGCTCCCCTTACATCGCTGCTCACAATCTCCTCTTTCTTCACGGTGGTCACCTCGTGAAACTGGCCCTCTTTGTCTCTGATGGCGTAAAGGGGCTGAGACTCAAATATCATGGTGCTGGACTTGACGTCAACATTGCTCTCTGGCTTTTCCACGCAGGCAGACTTCTCCTCGAAAGGCTGATCGTGGATCTTGTCCAAAGAGAAGGTCTCAAATACAAACTTCTTATTGGTAACATCCCCACCCTCGACTTCAGTGACTGTCTGCGTGTCTTCTTGGACCCCGTCTTTCTCATTTATCATGTTGATGGGACGGTTCTCAAACATCCATGTGAACTTATGCACGGATCCCTCCGGAATGTGCTCACCCAGATCCTGTGCGTCGGATGCCGTCACCATCTCTGAACCTATTTCGTCAAGGGAGCGGGATTCAAAAAGTTCCTTCACTCGTGACACATCTCCAGACTGGACATCCACCTGGCTAATGTATCGGGCATCCCCTTCTATGTTGGTGTCCTTCCGGACTCTATCTAAAGTCTCTGTTTCAAAGAGGCGCTTCACAGTTTTGACACCGACCTCGGATTTAACAGAGTCTTGTGCCATGACGCACTTTAAACGTTGCTCCTCACTGTCCTTGATGCTGGCCAGAGGTTGTGATTCGAAAAGCCAAGTGAAGGATTTGACATTACTGTTCTCTATGGCATCTTTGTCCTTCACCTTTTCCGATTTGTCATACAGAATGTCCATTGGCTGTGTCTCAAATAACCATCTGCAGGTCTTAACGTCACCTTTCTGAAGCTGCTCTGCTTTGGCTTCTGTTTGATTGAATTTGGAATGGATTCCATCTATAGTTTGGGTCTCAAAAAGCCATTTGGCCATGTTGACATCTGCTGAATCGACTTCTCGAGTAATACCTTTAATGACCTCAACATTTTCTTTTCCCTCTGTAAATTGGTCAAGGGGTTTAGTATTGAACAACCACTTGTAGTTTTGGACACTGCCTATGATTAACTCTTCTCGGCTAACTGTTGTGACTTCGTGGAGATTGCCTGAGGAGTCCTTTATAGTGTATAAGGGAGTAGCCTCAAACAATGCTTTGTTGCCCTTAACATTTCCTGCTGTGATATTAATTTCCCTTAAGTCACTTTTCTCATCCCTATGAGTTATGTTGCTTATGGGAATTGTCTCGAATAGGTTTTTGAATGATTTCACATCACCCTTTTCAATATTTTGTTCCTTGACTACGGTACTGGTTGCTGCGCTGTAGTTTTCAAACATTTGCTTTGTGCCTCTTACTGCTCCTTGTTCATCTGCAGAGAGGGTTATTTTTTGCAAACGTCCAACCTCTAAGCTCTCACTGAGGCTGTCCATGGGCTGAGTTTCAAACAGCCAAAGAGACGTCTTGACATCTCCCCCAAGTACTTCCTCCTTGTCCAAATTCCTCTCAGCGGAGTCTCCTTTGAGCATTGCCAGCGGCCGGGTCTCGAAAAGTTTCTTTGTCTCCCCAACAGCAGCCTCGCCTCGGTTGTCTGCCGCAGTTCCTTCCAACGCTCCCATCTGTTCCTTGCCTTCTTGTATCATGCCCAGCGGCTGTGTTTCAAACATCCATCTCTTGTTGTCCACGCCTCCCCTCTGGCCTTCTTCCAGTGATATACCCCTGATCATCTTAACTCCATCCGTCCCCTTGTTGATGGTGCCCAGTGGCTGGGTTTCAAACAGCCAGCGTGCGGAGCTGGTGCTGCCGGTTTTGATCTCCTCTCTGCAGATGGACCTGACCTCGTGCATGTTGCCGCTGTTGTCTTTGATGGCACAGCATGGATCTGCCTGGAACAGTTTAACAGTCTTCTGGATGTCACCCTTTTGTTCCTGGAGCTCAGACTTCAGTTTCAAGAAGCTGTAGTCCTCGATGGAGTTGCAGCGGCCCAGGTCGGTCAGCGTCTGGGACTCAAACAGCAGCCGCGCCCCTCTCACATCGCCTCTTTCGACGGGTTCTTTTAAGACGGTCTCGACCAGCTCGCCCTCCTCTGATTTGAGTTTGTTCAGCGCGTCCATAGGCTGAGTTTCAAACAGCCATGTCGAGGTTCTCACATCCCCTCGCACAGAGGTTTGCCTTCTGGCAAAGGCACTTTGTTGGGTGCCGTCAACTTGCTGGAACACAGAGGAAGTGCCTCTGACGTCTCCGCCCTGGAGTTCCTCTTCATCCAGCAGTTTCCTGGTCGTGTGGGGATCGCCGATGTTGTCCAGAGTCCAGTTCTCGAAGATCCACCTCATGGACTGCACCTCGGCCTGGTAGCCGGCGTCCGCAGCCTCCGCAGAGTCAGAGTGGAGGGCCTCCACCAGTTCGTCGTCCACGATGTCGTTCAGGTTGTCTCGTAGCTCGGGGTGGATGTGCTTGAAGAGCCTCTTGAGCTCGTTCTTCTGCTGCTGCTGGTAGAAGGTGGAGAAGGTTTCCTTGGGTGGGGGCATGGGGAGGCAGGCGAGAGATGGACAGCCTTCATAGTCTAGGGGTCGGGGAGGGACGGGCGGAGGTGGAGGAGGAGGCAGGTCATCGTCGTTGTGAGACATTCCTGAAACGGTGACTTGTTTGGTTGCGTCGGCCATCTTGAAGTTGATAAAGAAAGAAAGAGGAGATCATGTTAATTCCAATGTTTGTTCGTCGACGTTGTATGGTTGAATATATGTCAAGGGTTACGTTAGCATGCAGGAAGCCAATTAAGCTATACTTTACCTTGTCCTTTGCTTGCTTGCTTTCATGTTTTGCACACCACACAGCATCCTCTATTTTGCCAAGGTTAGCAACACTTCATAGCCGTTAGTAGATATCGGACAAATACGCACATTTAAGTCACTCTTGAAGGTCCGGACACATTTAGGTTAGTGGGTCTCGACGATTAGTATCTTCATTCAGAGATTGAAACATATTGTTTTTATTGTAGGTGTAAGTTATTTGCATTGTATTGAATTGCCTTTATTTGATATAATTGTATTATCTTGTTGATCTAGGGATGAATCCATTATATTTTATATTATTGTATATATAGAGATAATATCTAACAGTAAGTTAATGTAGACAAATAACACAACTAAATAAAAAAAGATTTATCATGTGCTGTAAATCTCACTGAATGAAGGATGGTATGCTTACATCTTAGATTGTAATGCTTAAAATACGATAACATGCTTTAAAGCCTAGGAGTGATAGCATTGTTGAAAGAGTGGAAACATTCTACGTTATTTAGAGTGAACTACGCAGAACAAACATAGCACAACCACACACGTTTGTTAGTATTGATCACACAATTGATTACACAATACCTTGCTGGCTTTACGTCTCGGTCCTGAAGTGCCAAGGAATTCCTGAGAACAAAACGCACAATGATTAAATTATTAAACTGTATTCATTTTTGACTTTCACACTAAAGAAGTACTAAGTACTAAGTATTACAGTCATCAAATCAAAAGCAAACCAACTAGCCCAGAACAACAACTATATAAATCAAGGAAAACAAGTACAAACGAAATAACTCAGTGCCTAAACAGGAAGGTAAAACCTCCGCGAAAACTGTGCCAACAATTCATCGCATCGCAGATTAGAAGTACAATAGGTTGAACTGACGG
>OMKX01113651.1:0-15991 GCA_900302425.1 Brosme brosme | reverse complement strand
CCCAGTCTACATACACTAGCTAGCAAAAAAGCTAGCGATTAGCTCCGTGCCGCTAGTTTTCTACGTTCACCATTATAAATAAACAAACTGCTTCACCGTGGTGCTGGTTACAACATTGCTTATGTAACTATTCAAAACGCTAATAATACTGTAGCGACCCGGAATAATGAGCTACGAATAACAATAATAAAACAGGCAGATATCGCTATCAACATTAACCCTCAACGTCTCTCCCATCTCTCACTCACCGGTGCCCAACAACAACGAACAATGCACCAATCACAGGCAATATCTCACACACCCCATTGCCATGGCAACCGTCCTAACTGACTTATGTAGCTATTAAAAACGCCAATAATACTTTTATATACACAGATTAAATACGTTTTAATCGCGAAGCTCGCCAGCGAAATGGTGGACATAACATTAGCTAGCATGCTAGCTAATATTATATTATATGCATTGCTAATACAAGCAAAAAAAAGATGACACACAGACTCCGGACTAAGTTGCCACGGCATGGCAATAATTCACAAAGTTAACACTAAAGCCTGTTACATACTCCTCGAGAAGAAAGAACAAAGTTCTCGGTGACAGAGCTGCGAGAAGAAAATGACGTCATTTTCTTCTCGCAGCTCTTGTTCAGCTGTTCTCGCAGCTTGTTCTCGACGCATCGGCCTGGCCGAACTTTCTTCTCGCAGCTTGTCCGAGAACTATTCTGTGATTGGTCAATCTGAAGTGGGCGGGTACATATCCGCTTCTCCACCGGCGCTGAATTTAAAAAAACATGGATTGTTTTGAAGATCAGCTGGCCGAGGCGGTGAGAAAGTACGAACATCTGTACAACACATCAAAAAAAAGCTACAAGGACACCCAAATGGCGAATAACTCTTGGAGAGAAATCGCCCGAATCCTAGGGGTAGAGGAGGGCATTTGTCGGACTAAATGGCGATATCTTCGCGACAAATTTGCGAAGGCTAAACGCCGGGTAACATTGAAGAAGAGTGGGGATCCGGGTGGAACAAAACCAATGCCAGCACTGTTCGCCTCTCTACAGTGGCTAGACGCCCATGTCAAACACCGTGAAACAACTAGCAACATCATTGTTACACAAGTCGAGGTAAGCAATAATGTGTGAGTGAGTGAGTGAGTGAGTGAGTGAAAGAGAGACTAAAACATGTAAACAATGATTGTCATTCTATTATGATTGGGAATAAGTGATGCTACCATGATTATCCCGCTACTAGCTAGATTAATTATTAAGGTGAAGAAAACTATTCTTTTAGTAGTCCGCTACGGATGAAACTTTCTCCATAGCAACGGTAACTATGTAACTGTCAGTGACGTGAGCACATTTTTAATGATGATGTAGCACACTTGAATAATTAAACTCAAGAGTGACTTGAAGAATAGTTTCTTTTACTGGGTTCTGTAAACATACACAGACATAGTACACATTTGTTTACGACACGTTCTGTCCGCCATGTTTCAATACTGCTCTACAACATGTGTAGATTTCACAGGACACAAAGTGCACCAATAGGTCAAAGCCACCCTGTGGCGGAAATGAGGTACTACATGCATTACATTATGCCTGTGTAAAATAAATGGAGCACAATGTCTACTTCAAAATTAAACAAAAACAAGAAGAATGACTGTTAAACTAATGATGGCAAATATAAGGACTACAGACAATAAAATAAAAAATATATATAGGGGTGTACTTATCTAACAGACACTATTCCCACAATGACAGTCACAATAATAGTGCATATAGGCTGCTTAGTATTGTATGTATAGTTCTTGGATAAGGCCTATAACACTTTATCCTTTTGCTTTTAAGGAGATGGATTCAGACCATGATGACGGCGCCTCATTCACTCCTGTGGCCCAGACTTCATCATCCGAGTTTTCAACAATCTGGGAGCACATTGCTCCTTGGGAGCACATTGCTTGTCTCTCCAAGGTCTCCAATCAGATATTCAATAGAACCACCACCACCAGCGCCATCAACTCCAGGTCCCAGCCAACCACCAGTAATTCCTCCATCTCCACCTTCAGCCCCAGGGTCCAGGAAGAGGAAGAGAGGCAGCCTAGATTTTACTACTGCAATCGCTGCCCTGGAGAAAGGGAGGGCCAGCAGGGAAGCTGCGATGGAGGCTGGTCGGAGGAGAAGAGAAGACATGCTCCAACGTATGGACGACCCCTGCAGCAGATACGTGATGCCTGTAGCAGATTTTATGAGGACACTGCCACTGGCACTACTGTCAAACTTCAAGTGGAAGTTGCAAGACTTAATCCATGACACAGAGCAGAAACTTGCCCTGCTCAATACCAACCCTCCAGAAATATAGTTGTGTACATCTTTAATTATTTATTATATTAATTATTAGATATTTATTTTTATATTATTACTATTTATTTTGTTATAAGACAGCTTTCTCTTTTACCATTTTATTTATGTCTGTGTTCACAAACGTTAAATTCCATGAAATAAATCTCTTTTCAGAACGTGCATAACTGAAATTTGAATAGATTGAGAAAACACGAACCTGAAAGTGGGGTTTGAAAAGAATGTTTTACTGTGTACACCGAACAAAGCAACAACAACAAAGCAAGAAAGCAAATTCACGGAGTGGTGGTGTCGGAATAATTAACAGGCCACGTAACAGGTAAACTTATGCATGGCAGAAATACACAGAGTAGCCTACATTCACAAAAAATTCAGAGGCAAAAAAACTACATTTTCAGAACATGGTGCAAAACGTATTGACAATAACCCTAATGTAAACATCCCCTCCGAATAATGTCTTGTTGCCATGTCACAAGTCCTTGGGTTTGATGTGGAAAAATTTGTGAACCCGTTGTAAGCATGGACAGCAAAATACCAACTCAATATGTAACCCTAGAAACCAAGAGCATAACAGGATTCGAAACCAGACGTCTCGATCAGAGACAGACCAACAGGTTGATTAAACCCAGGGGTCATGCAAAGGTTCGCCTCTCTAAGCAGAATGTCAGCTGAAGTGTGACATCCAGGAAACGCTGCACGCTGCAAGCATCCCCTCCAGGAAACGCTGCAAGCATTCATGGCAACGAACTTTGGGGATACACCTGGCAGAAGACAACTCCCAAAACAGTATATCAGAAGAGGACAACCCCTTCTTTGTGTTCTTAGCCAGCCGACTACGAGCGAAGCCGGTTGTCCTCTCTGGGAGAGGAACTCAGCGCTGAGTAGCTAGACCAAATTGCTAGACTAAGTATCTCATACCAAATTGTATAACTGTAACTACTAGAATAAATACCTCGGACTACATTTCCTGGTCTGGTTATCTCTCTTTTGTCATCAACAGGGGTTTCCTTTAAACTGATCCACCTTCACTTGTTTTTCACAACAGTTCCACGACTTTGGTCATGCTGCCTTTACTTGCAGGGTTTTTCTCGTCTAGACTCGTCAAGACACCTTACCTAGGTTTAGCGTCCAGGGACATTCAAATGTGCTCAAGTGGTAAATATTACATCATATGGACATGGTCTAGTGAAGTTACTGCTATTATACAAAATATATGTTCGCTAGCTATCACGCTGACTTACACATACTAGCTAATCTAACATTGCAGCTGACGAGGGTCGTGCAAACGTTTAAGATGGAAAAATGCTATTACCATGCCTAATTATTTTCACACTAACTAAAATATTTTGCAGTTAACTTTCTTAGTTCCATTCCATGTGGCTTTAGATCAAATGTGGAGATATCGATTGTTGTAGCAAATTGATAAGTGGTGACTAGCTCGAATGAAAGCTAAGACAAATGGATATCCGTAGTTGATTTTTTTCATATGCTGCAGCATGTAAAAGGCACAGTTTCAAAGGCAACTCCACATAGAGCAGAGTTCTCGAGAAAAAGGGCGCTGAGTAAAGGAGGGAAGCCTTTTTATAGAGTGAACTAAACAACATCAAGTAAAGGGAGTTATGGGATGCCGTCAATCGCTATCTGTAGCAGGTACGAGATGCAGTCAAGGTCGGAGCAAAGTTGGGGAGAGGAGCTTTGCTTCAAAGGTAGTTATGGGATGCCGTAGCAGGTACGATATGCAGTCAAGGTCGGAGCAAAGTTGGGGAGAGGAGCTTTGCCCACAGGAGAACCGAGCACAATGCATAAGAGACACACAGCTGTGTAAGCTGTGTGATTAAGACAGTTGCAAAGGCAGATAGGCCACTACAGTGCACAGAGTACAGAGTGCAAGCGAGTTGACTTCAGAATAGGGCCTTGAGTCATTTTCCATCACACAGGGTAGAGGAAGAAATCGCCCTCATCCCAACTCCATAAGCAGCTAGGCCTCAAACCCGTATCTCTGTTCATCCCAGTACACATCAGAACTAATACAGCCCCGCTGGCTGCCCGCTATGGGAGTCAAAGGGAACTAATTTGGGCCAGAGCAGGCTTACAAATAGTCAGAACTCCTGTCCCAGGCGGTGGTAGTGACAGCTGTGAGAACATGTCCTGGGCCAGAGGGGCATGCGGCTGTCCCAAACACATCTCTCTCTCTCTGACCCAGACCTGTATGATTAGCAGACCATCCCTGATCTGCTTGGACCCCCTTTTTCTAAGTTCCTCTCATTCATTAAAAAGATGGTGGACAGCTAGACATAACCATGTCTTGGTTAAGTCTAGCTCAACTGTGGCAGAGCATGGCATTTACATTGTAAGGGTTAAGATGATAAGGTATTACTTTATTTATCCCGAGGGAAATTAGAGTGCAAATATACAAATAAAAAATACAAGAGTTAAAGAGTATCAATAAGGTGCAATAACCAGCCAGTACAGCCAGAAATGTGCCAGGTTAACAGTAGGTTTCATAAATAAAAATGTAAACGAGTTCACAGTAGCAATTCCAAAATACACAACTCCACAAGTAACATTTACAGGGACGTACATTAGAGGGAATGGTAAAGTGCAAATTCAAATATGCAATGTCCCAATATCACATATTAACGGTAAAGATCACATCGCTATGTATATGTGCATGTTATAGGGGTTTGATAACTGGGACCAGACATACAAAGAATTTATGCACTCATCATGTTACTGTATAAATGCTTTGGTTAAAAGTGTCCGTCAAATGGCCTAATCATCTTATTAAGAATTGCACTCCAGGTTTCGACTACTTCATAAGCATGGTCTGTGTGACAACAAAAAAGCTTTGTGTCAGTTACAGATTTCTACGGTTTAAAATTAAATTTGGAAACACTAGATGTCGCCATGTATCCGGTTCTCTGTTGGTAGGTGTTTACAAACGCCTTCCTCTCAGGAAAACACCTTCTTTTTTTTGCAATAATCCTCAAAATCCATTATCCTAATTCTCACTGCCTGCTTACAAATTCCATAACTGACTAACTAATAATCAAGGTATGATGTTGTTTTCAACTTTGTTAAACTGTTAATCCTTCAGGGTGAATGGGGAAGAAATGGTGATTTAATTAACCAAACAAACCTACTTTTCCTCTTGGTTTCGGCATACATCAAATGTCCAGTTGCTTGAGGTTATATTCTATTGTCTTGTGGATAGTTAGAACAGCCACAATTGAATTGTGCAAACATCAAACCGTTGTACCAGTAGTCCTATGTATTTCTTAACTTCCTCTGCATTGCTTGGTAGATGAAGATGTGAAATAGGGCTACCCAGGGCCTATCTATGATATTTTAATTGAAGATTCTATATGATTCTTAATTCAAGATTGTAGTCCTTAACTTACTGATGTCACAGTAATTTGAACTAAAGAAATGACCATGATGATAAGGGAGGTAAAAATAAGTAAACTCAAATTCATGAGGTTTATTCACTGAGTTCTTCATCACCCCAAGCACTCGGACCCGTCAATAACAGCCCATGCACACCTCAGAATAATCCACTATATATATCCCACAAGGGGGTGCAATGGGTGTCGGGTGGGCAGACATAATAGCAAATTAACAATTCATGAACCATGTGCTATTAATATGACCAGTCTTTTTGAAAGCGAACCCATAGCCTGCTCACCAACTAAACGTTGGTGAATTGCGGAATTTATTAGTAGGCTATTTGCATACCTAATTGGAAATGTAGCTACGTTTTAACGCCTACATGTCCACCTTTTTTCAACCAAGTGGAATAAATGAATGGTTAACACTTTACAATAAGTTGTACATCAATTAACCATTAACTAGCATTAGTGAATGCAGTAGTAAACCTTATTATAGCATTACCATAGGGGTTATGGAGGTTTAGGTTTAAGGTTTGGGCCAGTGGGTTAACCCTAACCGTATTAAATAATGTATAATGAATACCATAACCCCAGTTGCGTGTTTAAAAAATCATGGCAAATGCATTGACCTATCCTTGGTGCTACCGACAACAGTCCGCAAGTCCAACGGGAAGAGGAAACGTCAGATTTGCACAACATTTGCGAATCATTTGTAGAATTGACAAATGGCCTCGCCCACTTTGTTAGCAGAGCAGTTGTAGCGAACCTCCTTCCCAGGCGTTCGCGTCTCAAGGCGAAACTCCTGGAACGGGATGATCAAAATGAGCGTTTAGTGGCACTGGCGAGAGAGAGGGCGGGATTTACAGTTACATGGTTTTATATGCAAGAGAGAGTGAAGGAGGGACTTTTGAAAGAGGGATATCCGTTTCCGTTACATGTGTCTGATATTGCTTTGTCAAATGTTTAGTCAAACAACTCTGGATTTTTTCTCCTTGTTGTTGTTATTATTGTCATCTTCTTATTCTTCTCGTTCCAGCGACTGTTGACTGGCCTACAAAGCACATGGGGAGTCAGAGTCCGGAAATTACCTTGAGGCAGACCGGGATAACGCTACTATTCCTAACCCTCTTTCAGCCTAAATGATTTGTAGACATGACCAATGGGTCCCGCCCACTTTGTTATCAGAGCAGTGGTAGCCGCCGTTGGAGAGAGACGAGCCAGCCAGTTGCATCTCTGCCCGCAGCTAGCTAGCTACTAGCTCCACAGCAAGGCCACTGCGGGAACATGGCGACGGACAAAACCAAACATGAAGGAAGAGTTAAAATTGGTCATTATATCCTCGGAGACACACTCGGAGTGGGGACATTTGGGAAGGTTAAAGGCAAGTGTCTGAGTATTCTGCGTTGTCCACCTTTTTATGCGAACTCAACATATGTCAAGACAGGATCAGAGCTGTTAGCTGCGATGCTAGCATGCTTGAGCTAACATTAGCAAACTTGGCACTCTTTAGGCTTGGGTATAATGAGACCCTTTGAATAGAGTGACGTTTGACAAGTTTTGGGGTGAAGTTGCGGTCGAGGACCACAGGTGCTGAAGGCGTGTTGTATTCGAGCCTATGCAGTGTGGATCATTAAAGAGTGGCTTTGCAATGACGCTACCTTCAATCTATGAGCCCATCAGACGTTGTCAGCAAGCTAAGCAGTCCAGAGAAGTTCGGCAAGACACTCCTCGACTACTTCACGTCAACCCAGTCCTGTCAATTGGTGGTGTTTCGATCCAATTTCCGGGTGCACCTTGTGTGTGAAGTCGAATGAAAAGGGGGGAAAACACACCTGTACTCGTTCGGTTTTGTTGTCATAGCTATATGCTTTCATCAGTGTCGAATAGGGTGGCTGAACACATCCAAAACGCCATTGTGTGTGTGTGTGTGTGTGTGTGTGTGTGTGTGTTTGTTTGTGTTTCGTGGGTACATAGGGTCAAGTTCACTTGCGCAAAGTGGGGTGTAGTTCGGCCAGGGAGTAACTCGCACGGTGTCAATACACACTGTAAGGGAAGTATTAAGCCAGCCTTGTTTTGGAGCTGCTATGATGTAACACATTACATTAAGATTCGTATGGTCACTTAAGCCCATTCTCACAATGAACCATACCTTTTAATGTGTTGTCAAGTTTGAATGGACTAGTGTGGAATTGGTATTGGGATGTAGCCAGTTTGGAACCAAACAGGGCCCCACAGGATTTAACTTTTGTAAACCTGGGGGTTTTTCCCTTAGTAGTCACGGCTGAGTTTAAAAGTAGCGGAAGACCACAGCCCATTAAGTAAGTTCTCAATAACTCATGGCCTTGGTCATGGCTGACATGACCAAGGCTTTGTCCAAACATAAATCAACAGAAGCTAATCATTTATGTTCACAAGGGTACACTTTTTCACTTAACATTCAAGAAGAAAATTACAGATATAACTCTGGCTGCTCCTGTTGTTTACTTTGCATTTTTGGGACCAAAAGTTGTATTCCATTTCCACAGCTTCCCTTCTAATGTTTCCGAATGAGCCTCTGATTCTCAATCTTGTTGCTCTTTTTCTTCGCCTCACAGTTGGCCAGCATGAGCTAACGAAACACCAAGTGGCCGTGAAGATCTTGAACAGACAGAAGATCCGGAGTCTGGACGTGGTGGGCAAGATCCGCCGGGAGATCCAGAACCTCAAGCTTTTCAGGCACCCTCACATAATCAAACTGTAAGTCCTCAATTACATCCCCCTGCATTCCCCAATTTTTGTAACCCCCCCCTTGCTGCCAGACAGAGTGCCACCCACGGTGCTATTTTGAGGCTTTAATGATATGGTCTGGAAACACATCCCTCTAGAACAGGCTTTGTCCGACCCGGACTCATCTCTTTGTTTATTTGCTTTTGTTTAGTCTATCTTTATCCATCTGAGTCACATGTGGAGATTTGCAGCTTGTTGTGGTGATTGTATCATGGTAGGCTTTGTTCAGGACTGAAACTGACGTTTGTAAGACTAGTTGGTTCCTTGGTATGCAGCCCAGTTGGGGGAGGTTAGGTATTATAGTTATACATTACGAGAGCCTCCAGGTTGTCTTGTTTACCTTTTCAGTTTCAGGCTGCTGCAGGTCAGTTTGGAGAGTTGAGTAATAGTTTTAATAGAGGGGTCTCAAAGGAAATTGCCTTTTTGTGGTATAGCGAAAAAAACTGCTTAACTGGGCGCTTTCTGCCCAGTTAATTTAAGGTTAAATAAGAAAATCTGGCAAGTGCTATTATGTAAAATGTATTTGATATGCCCTATAATCCAGAGAAGAGTGAACTAAATGCTGTTTGCACTTGAACTCCATTTGAGCTTGTAGTTGTATGCACACATGGGATTATCTCTACATTATAGTTTAAGTGTTAGAGAGCTCCCCATTCCAGCAGATGTATGCATGAATGGACTTAGGGCTGTAACAAACCACGCACATTGATATGTGTCTAAGTCCTCTGTCCACCAGACAAAAGTTGGGAAGTTAAAGCCCCACTAAAGCAAAGGAAGGTTGTGAGAGAGCTAACGGGTTTCCCTGGGCCATTCAACCATTACTATTTGAGGTAACTAATCTTGGTCACTGTATAATGGGGTGACCGACCTCTCCATTTTCCGGGGACGGTCTCAGTTTCTGGTGGCCTGCCCCCGTTTAAAGAAATTGGATTGCTAAAGTATATGAGTATATTTTGAAATGGCAAAGCTTCTGGCTTGTTATTAATATACATTTTGAGACAGTTAGTAATTAGTCTCATGTCTATCTGATAGGCTGTGACGTGACCTCGCTGTGCAGGGGTCTATCTATGGACTTTATACCATAATCAGGCATGACCAATCACAAACAATAGGCTATCAATATAATATAGAAAATTCTATATTTGAGGAGCCTACTTTGGATGGTTTTTGGCTTGTTGACCAAAGCTTAAAACACATCAAAGAAACCATTGGGCATGTTCTGCCCAAGCTATTTACCTTGATAAGAATAGGCATGATGTAAATGTGTCCCCGTTTTCCATTTTAGAAATTTGGATCCCATACTAAATAATGATCTCCCTGGCTGTACCATTGCTGTCCAGGAGGGGTCACTATGACTGTGTTTAGTTCATTTTGATTAATCAATGTTTAACCATAATGACACCCGGATCAACTTTTCAACTACACACCCATTGACTCATTCTCACTTTATTTCCCCATAGCGAATAAACATGAATACCATGACTAATTACAATCCATTTGAATCCACAACTGCAGCTGACTAGTAGACCTGGCAGTTTGCGGCCTGAACACATCAGATTCATTGTCTGCAGTCTGGCCTTCCTGACACAGAACCCAACACTAAGCAGAAACAAGCAGACCCTTTCTGCCACCATTCCACTTTAAGAATATGAAATAGGCCGTTGGTTGCTAGAATGATTGAGACTAAACCAACAAGTAGACTAAAGTCATCACCTATGCATGTATTGCTTTTATCTGGCCAAACAAACCTGGCCTTTAAAACAGACAACATTTGCATTCAGCCGACATCCAAAGCAAAGTTGCAGGTTAGGCTGATAGTGATTTAAAACATAGTCAATATGGGAGCAACTATCGTTGAAACCAAGTGCTGCGTGAGTGACGCTTCTAGCTGGACAAAGTGTAGAGTGGCTGGGAATCAGAAACAAAGGGAAGTCGTTTTCTTCTACTTATCAAACGCACATTTTTCCAATGACTGGACGTACAAAAGTCCCCTAATTTGATTGCTTAACCCTCTGTGCATTAATCAAGTAATCCCAAAACCTCTTCATTAAATGTTTTGTGCAGGTACCAAGTTATAAGCACACCTACAGATATCTTCATGGTGATGGAGTATGTATCAGGAGGGGAGCTATTTGACTACATCTGCAAGAATGGAAAGGTAAACGCATGCAAAGTTTAGGGTGGGGTGGGGTATGACGTTTCAGCTGTTTTTGAATGTTCTGGGAGTGTCAGTGTATTTGTTCAGAAATTTAGCAGCCGCTAGCGGCTCGAGTTGTAGATACAGTTACAGCTATATCAGTTGGAGATAAAAGTGGACAAGAATAAACGATTTATAGATCAATATTCCCTGGATGGATTGGCTTGTGGTGGGTTTTATTGTTGAGAAACTTTCTAGCTCAGATATTTTGAGGAGTAAATAGCTGCAGTAGAAATAATAATAATAATTGTGCAGGTTAAAGCCATATTAATTTCCTTTTTGATCAACTTAACCGTATTAATCGAAATGCCTTATAGTTGCAACTAACTGTATTTGCACACTTTTGGATTTTGGATATAATTGGATTTGATTTATTTAGTCAGTTATGTTATTACCCTGTGATATACCTATTTTTTTCTAGTATTTTATCTCTATGTCTATCGTAATTGTATTGTTGTCCGGCAGAATGCCCGTACCCAGTCTGACCGTGTGGTTCTGTGCCTCTGACAATACAAGACCTGAACTTGAACGTACTCTTGTGCTTCTGCGGTGACAGCTGGAGGAGAAGGAGAGCCGGAGGTTGTTCCAGCAGATCATCTCAGCGGTAGACTACTGCCACAGACACATGGTGGTGCACAGAGACCTCAAGCCAGAGAACGTCCTCCTGGATGCACAGATGAACGCCAAGATCGCAGACTTCGGTACACATCCCTATCGCTAACTAGGTTTCCTTCCACTATGTAAACACTGATAACATGGAGGCTTCTGACGGGGACCGCCCCGCTTAATACGGCAGATTAAAGGCTCTTGATTTTTATCTGCATCCCGATCGCCGCAGAAAAATACCTTGTGTATTGTGTTTTTTCACTATAGTTACATCCTGTGTGTCCTATAGTTACAAGACCTGTGTTAGTTTACATAAACATTGTGTTGCACAACATGGCTTTTGCTGTGTAAAGCGATTTAGTAAGAGGAAACCATGACTAAACTCATAAGGGTCTCTACCTCACAGTGATACTGGTTGAATTGTTTTTCAAACTTGAGCATTCCATTCAACATGTAACTGGTGAGCTGGATTGGTATTGACACAAATGTATACCATTAGCACATTTGTTTTAGCAGTATTGTCGTTCTAATGGATTGTTCTGGTCTACATGTGCAGGTTTGTCGAACATGATGTCAGATGGAGAGTTCCTGAGAACCAGCTGTGGCTCTCCAAACTACGCGGCTCCAGAGGTCATCTCAGGAAGGTGAGGGCGACCACCCACCTTGAATCAAAGTCTTCTGCAAGGACATTCGAAGCAGCCATAGACCCTTTCCATAGAGACGTCATCGTAAGACAACGACAGGGGTCGCTCAGGACACTTCTTATTGGTCTGCTCCTTTATGAATAGCAATATGTACATAGACGCCGTATTGCCGGCCTTGACACATTGCGGCGATATGTCAACCTCGCCGCTACATTGGAGAGGCCAAGTCTGGCCTGTAAACTAATGAGTAAACGGGTGAGCTGTGTTTTTTCTGGATAAAAAGCCTTATAACAATTACAGTTAATCTGATTACGATTACTCATCGGATTACAATTAGTCATTTTTATGTTCATATTAAATCACGGATGTAGATCTATCTTCAGTAGTTTAGTTGACTCTCCGCGCCCTGGTACATAAAAGGACCTGCGTTAGGTTACCCAGCTGTGTTTGTCCTACGATGACTACTTGTGGGAGTGAAGCCTGTGTTTGTCCTAAGATGACAAACTATTGGCTGCTTGTGTATGACTGTATCTGAACACCGTATAAACGCACGCACGCGCACGCATGACAATCATGGTAGACCCTTCAAAAGGTCACTTCTCTAACAGCCTGGCTTCATATTTCAGCGTGTACCTCAGAGCATTAGCATCATCTGGTGTGACTGGTCTATGTCTGTGATCTGAGCCTCTCCGTCCTCCCCCTCCCAGGCTGTACGCCGGTCCCGAGGTGGACATCTGGAGCAGCGGGGTGATCCTGTACGCCCTGCTGTGCGGGACGCTGCCCTTCGACGACGACCACGTGCCAACGCTCTTCAAGAAGATCTGCGACGGGGTCTTCTTCACGCCCCAGTACCTGAACCCCGCGGTCATCAGCCTCCTCAAACACATGCTGCAGGTGGACCCCATGAAGAGGGCCACCATCAAAGAGATCCGGTGAGCCTCCGGTCCGGTTCCTTTTGATCAGCCCCAGATCCCGGTCCACGAGGGCTTCAGCAGACACTGTTTAAACACGGTCTGGGTCAAACATTTCCAGCCTGGGCTGTTTGTAACGCATCCTAAAAATAAGATGTGCTTCAGTAATCCTAGACAGGGAGTTTGGGTGTTACAGCACAAGCACAGGACAGCAGTGACAATTATAAAGGATCAAAATAATACAAAAGTTAAAAGAAAACTCCTTTTTATACAAAATGAGGACACAAGTTCTTATGTTGCCTTCATTCCAGGCTGAGAATAGCAGAGTGTCGTCTGACTTTTAAATAGATGGGGATAAATATAGAAGCATTTATCTTTCCAAGGAAATTCAAGTTTTAGTTTAGTTTAAGGACGTTGATTTATTTTCCTATATTGTTTTTTTTCCAAGTCTTGTTAGATGCTCAGCACAACACAGAGTCCGACTGGGCACTGAAATTCTCATGTCAAGTCACCGGCAACTTGAGGGAATAATGTACAAAATAGATCAAATATTCTAGACAAAAAATTCAAAATATATACAGTACATATAATAACAGAGCGCGGACTTCCCTAAGTGACCGATCAGAATCACGTATCTACCAAAGCCGTGTACTAAAGAGAAGTGTACCATAAGCCTGACGGGGTGGCCTCTCTCGTGTCCTCACCGCAGGGAGGACGAGTGGTTCAAGGAGGAGCTGCCCAAGTACCTGTTCCCCGAGGACCCGTCCTACAGCAACAACATGATCGACGACGACGCCCTGAAGGAGGTGTGTGAGAAGCTCAAGTGCACCGAGGAGGAGGTGCTGACCTGCCTGTACAGCCGCGACCACCAGGACCCGCTGGCCGTCGCCTACCACCTCATCATCGACAACCGCCGCATCATGAGCGAGGCCAAGGACTTCTACCTGGCCTCCAGCCCCCCTGACTCCTTCCTGGACGACCAGCACCTGACCTCCTCCGGGGCCCTGGCCTCCTCCTCGTACTACTCCTCCTCCTCCTCCTCCGCGGCCGCCGCCTCCCCCGGCGCCCCGATCATCAAGCCCCACCCCGAACGCGTGCCTTTCCTGCTGGCGGAGACGCCCCCGCGACCCCGCCACACGCTGGACGAGCTGAACCCCCTGAAGTCCAAGCACCAGGGCGTGCGGCGGGCCAAGTGGCACCTGGGCATCCGCAGCCAGAGCCGGCCCAACGACATCATGTCGGAGGTCTGCCGCGCCATGAAGCAGCTGGACTACGAGTGGAAGGTAAAGACCGCTTTGTAGCCGTCACGGCGCTCGTGAAGGCCGCAGGCTGACCCCGTGGCATCTTTAGTCACCGCTCTGCCGGGACAATGCTGCGGCGGGCGACGCCCAGTTATGAAGTGTGCGGCTCGGCATGCGTCTCCTGAACCGGCATGTGCTTTTCATGCACGGCAACAACAAATTAGGCTTAAGGAGAGAGATAGAGAGTTGAAGTGTTAATGGCTGCTAGCACATTGTTGGTACTCATCCAGCTAGCTAATGGCTTGCAAGGCTAGTAAGAGGACTTGAATCAGAATGATTGTCTGTAAGGTTGAGGTGATGTGACGGTGTCTTGAATGAAATGGTCAGAATTATGTAGTTGTACCGCACTGATTACAACAGGACCCGATGATCCGCGCTGTTTTTGTGATGGTGGAAAAAAATGTATGCATTGCTTTGCCCTCTTGTTTGTCGCACACTCAAAATGGATTTCAATCTCTTTCTCGCCAAAAGGATCGCGAAGGCTTAACATATAGATTGCATTTAGCGTCTGTGTCCTTATTCTCAGCCCTGCTCATCCATGTGGCCTCTTCCCAGGTGGTGAACCCGTACTACCTGAGGGTGAAGCGGAAGAACCCAGTCACATCGATGCAAACCAAGATGAGCCTTCAGCTCTACCAGGTGGACAGCAGAACCTACCTCCTTGACTTCCGTAGCATAGACGGTACGCTGGAACATGGGTGCATGTTACATTTTTCATACCTATGACATCATATGACTAATCAAATGTAGTGTTTGATATATTTTATGTTTACTGATAAAATGTATAAAGACTAGCAAACTAAAATATATTTTGATGCTTGCTAAAACATGTGGAAGAAATGGCTCTAGAAATATTCCATTATCTACTCGCTCTCTGTGTCAGTTTGAACTCTGATCCAATTTGAGTATCCTCCTAACGGAATGCCTCTCTAAGCAATGCCAGGTATATCCAATATCAATATGTATTCTGAAATTATCTTGCGGTAAGACGACTAACCACATTGACGTTGATATATTAGCAAGTCCATTCAATTCGAAAGAGCTTTATGGGCATGGAAAATAAACATTAACATAGCCAAAGCATTTAAGAATCATAAAATGGAAAAGTGGCAAAGTGCTAGAAAAAGGTGAAACGCTGTTGGTGCCATAAAGGAGGTGATGGCGAGGGAGTGAGTCACCGTGTCTCTTCCCCCGTTTGATGTTCCTAGACGACATGCTGGAGACTAAATCCGGGACGACCACGCCCCACCGATCCGGCTCCGTGGGGAACTACCGCACCACCCTGAAGAGCGAGGGCGACGGGGCCGAAGGGAAGGGGGACGCCGCGCCCACCACCCCTGTCACCACCACCACCACCAGGCCCCCGTTGGACGGGTCCCTGGCGTCCTCATCGCTCACCTCGTCGGTGGACTCCATGGGGGGCGGCGACGCCACAGCGTACCCACGGCCCGGCAGCCACACCATAGAGTTCTTTGAGATGTGCGCCAACCTCATCAAACTGCTTGCGCGATAGCTCCGCTAACTATCGCTAGGCTTTTTATTATTCTTTCTCTTTCTTCTCTTTCTCATTCTTTCTTTCTCTTTCTTCTCTTTCTTTCTCTTTTCTTTCTCTCGTTGTTTCTTTCTCTTTCTCACGTTTTTTCTTTTCGTTTCTCTTTCTCTCGTTCTCGCTCTCTTTCTCTCTCTTCCCCCTCCCCTCCTCTCCTGAGTGTCTTTAAAGCAATAAGCATGCAACCGATTCACGGCTGGGTTCATTCGTCCGCCCTGCTCTGGATGAACTGGTTGTACCATGACACTGATGCTGGTTCCCCTACACCCTGAACC
>OMKX01113649.1:0-13766 GCA_900302425.1 Brosme brosme | reverse complement strand
TTAAACTAAAGTGCAAAACTATGCAAAACAATTAGTTAATCAATATAATAAACAATCACTAAATATTAATCTAAATATATAATATCTAAATCCTAATAATATCTAAGTCTAAATTACAATATGGCAAAATGGCACTAACACTGTGTATAAAAACATTGCTTCTGTATTTAATCACTCATACTCTTACTACTATTTGAATAAGCAATGCCTTATAAAGAAGGCAGTATGGAACCATATAATATATATTATAACAATAAATTATAAAATGTACAAAAATTGCTAACCATTCACTTCTATAACAATATATTTCTAAAGAAGATAACAGGAGTGATGTTGCTAACAGTAATTATAACAGTGCTGCAATGAACCCAGTGTGCTGGCCATTTGGGTCTGGGTATTGGTCACGTATCCTGCTCACTCCTGCCGTGCCGCCTGCTGATGCCGTCCCTCTTCCTCTACCCACCGGTCTTCCTCTTGCCGTACCGCTTGCTCTTCCTGTCCTTTTTCCTGTGGCCGTCCCCCTTGTGTTTCCCTGTGATAGGTCTTGCCCCCTGCTATAATGGGGATTCCAGGTATCATCAACTGTTGACATTGATATCTCCAATGAGGAGCTATCAGTCGTCTTGCAACATACAGTATTCACATGTCAACAGAAGCACTTACAAAAATCTTGAGATACAGAGAGGACATGATCGGCTGACAATATTTATGTGGCTACATTGAAAGAGCTGTCAAGTGTTGCATTCTTTGTGTGCCACTATACATGCTATGATTTATTACAATGCTTTTGTGCTTATGCAATTACAACAAAGGTAAGGTAAGACCATGAATGTGGCAATGACTTCAATGCAGGAGGTGTTATACATAATTAGCAAGTCAGCCTGTTGCACCAGCTGTGAGTCATTTCAAACTGTTACAGAAGGCTACATACCTTATTTAGTGATGTGACATTTTAATATCGATCTAGCCTCCTACGATGTGCTACGATATAAAGTTATAACGAGAGGGCCCAGGGCATCGGTGGAGAAGGCCGGAGAAGTTTTTGCAAGAACAATGATCTCTGTCTTACTCTCATTGAGGTTGAGGAAGTTTGCACCCATCCATGCCCTGATGTCAGCAGGCAGTGGAGCAATGGGTGGAGTGCAGCCTGCCCATCAACCTTTAGGGGTAGATACAGCTGGACGTCGTCAGCAAAGTAGTGGAAGGAGATGTTGTGTTTGACCAGGATTTCCCCTAGGGGTAAAATGTACAACAGAAATAGGATGGGACCTAGTGTAGAGCCTTGAGGGACCCCACAGGTGAGGGGGGCAACAGAAGAGATGGAATCTCCAAGCTGGACAGAGAAGCTCCTGTCGGCCAGGTAGGACTGAAAGAACTTCAGGGCTGTGCCTTTGATGCCTATGTGATGCTCGAGCCGAGACAGCAGGACCCTGTGATCCACCGTGTCAAAGGCACTTTAGTAAGATCTAAAAGCACCAGGATCACAGGGCTACCTGAGTCAGCGGCTAGGAGCAGGTCGTTAAGCACTCTCAGGAGAGCAGTCTCTGTGCTGTGGGCTGTTCTAAAGCCAGACTGGAATTTCTCATAAATGTTGTTGTTAGTTAAAAAGGATTGCAGCTGGACATAAACTTCTCACTCAAGGACTTTAGACAAGAAGGGTAGTTTGGAGATAGGCCTGAAGTTTAGGAGAATAGAGGGGTCAAGGTTTGGCTTCTTTAGTAGTGGCTGCACCACGGCATGCTTGAAGGCAGCCGGGACGCAACCAGAGGAGAGGATGATGTTGATCAACAGTAGAAGGGGGCAACCATGTCGAACACTATAGCATCCTTGAGTACTTTTAAACTCAGTGGAACTTACACAGACTTAGACCCTGCGTCCTCCACCACCTTCAGCTGGTTAGCCAGGAACTGTCGGTCCAATGGGACCTCAGGTTGGCCCGACTCTGAGGAAACAAACAGAAGTCAGTCAGCCAATCAGCCTGGCCCATCGTGGGGAGGGAAACACCCTTCACTGTGGTAAACTCAGCTCACCGCTATGATGAGCCAGTGCTGTGTTGTTTAAAAAGTGGTAGTGGCACAGACTGTGTCTAGATGTGCTTGATGGACCACAGGTCACTTGTGGAGTCTTGAGCAGGGTTGTTGTAGCAGAACATATTTATATATTTTAAATGAGTAATATGAAGTTATAGAAAACAGCATGGGCTGACTGACATTTCAGTGCCAATGGGATGTCTAAAACTTAATATTTGGCCTATACCAAGGGTCACAAATTGTCTGTCTCAAACAATGTAGCCACACACTGAGTGTCCGTACCCCACAGATAGCTAACAACAAGGCTAGTAATTCAAGTTGTGAGGTAGTGAGAAACAAACAATGGGTACAATACATCATAAGACAAAACGTATAAAAACAAAACTGACCTATGTTATAAACCATGGTGTCCTCTACTGCAACAGCCTCGGTAGTTATTAACCCATGATTCAAAACTCACCCGCTTTCAGAACCGAGGCAGCATATCTATACTTGTTAAAGTCCAGGTATTCCCCGATCAGCTGGTTGATGAGGAGGTTTTCGTGGGACAGGGAGGGACGAGGTTCGCTCTGGTCGTCCAAAGCGCTGAAAACTTCCGCCCTGATGCGAGCCTTCAGCTGGTTCAAAACGCCGCGGGACTCCAGAGTTTCCCGGACAGCTAACGTTACATTATTAACATTTGAAAATCAGTCAGGATGTATTAAAACAGTCTTTGTTCAGCATACGACTTCTATTGGACCAGTATATTGCTATTGCTACTAAAAATGTTCAATGGAGTGCTTGCAAGTTGCGCCGGTTGGCATATAACGTTAGTCCTGTTGTATATTCTGTTCATAGTTTAACAGTTATCTCGTCGTGCACCACGTTTTAATAATAATGGTGTTATTTTACCATTTGAATTGGGTTCAAGTCGACGTCGGTGCCAAAACAACGAAAACATCTTACCGCATTTCAGTTCTGTGATGGTCGCCATTGCAACAAATGTAAACAATAACTCAAGAGTTCACTAACGTCTTCTTCCATCTAGTGGTCATCATTGGGAATCACACCAAGGAAGCTTCACTAGCTCATTGCTCAAGTCTATCATATTGAAGTTGCGCAAACGCTACATTTATTGCGGATACAATTAGGCAATAATGGCAAACACTGTTGATTACTAAGCATGACTGGTTGTAGTAATCGAAAGTGTGGTCTGGTTTATAACGTAACCGTCCTCACAATTTGATGGGTTAGCGGTAGGGCTAGTTCCAAATTCCGTAATTACATTTGTGGCTGCCATGCTTGATTTTATTGTAGATCTATTCTACGATGGTCCACACAGATGTGGTTTCACTGCCTCAAAGGTTTAACCACTTTTGTTCAATCAACACGTAAGACCAGATATTATGAATGATTTTAAAACATTTTATTAATCCAGCATGACCTATGATAAGATAATGCATACAGTAATAGTAAAATATAAACAAGAGTGATATAAAAAAGTATAAATATAAAACAATTCTCAGAATTTTAATGTCACTTTAACAAATTTTGTCATATGACATAAATAATGTATAGCTTTTCTTTGAATATTTTGTCTAAACCAGTAAGACAAAATAACAACACATTTATTTCCTCCAAAAGTCAATTTGGAATTAAAATGTCGAAATAAAGGTCAACATTGAGATCATTATATACATTCCATTGAATCAGCATTAGATACTGTAAAAGTTCTGTACAATAATTATGTTATTTACGACTGGTGTCTGACTGAAAAGTACTCTTTTTGTTTTGTATTTGTGCTTTGACAGAAATAAACAAAGGCCACAGTATAGTTGGAGTCCTGGTACACTTTTGGCACTCCTCAAAATTGAATTAGATGAAAAAACGGGATGCTTTTAGCGTGCTCATGCTGCATAGTGATATCATTTTTTTGGAATGCTTATTGTGTCAAGAAAAATATTTGGGGTCCCAGTTTCTGCAGCAGTGGAGTAGGATATAAGCATTCCGATTTATTCATAGAAAGTTGCACAAGTTATTCTCCTGAGATATCAACATCTTAAAATGAATATAATCCATTTTAGATGCAACCCAAAAAATAAAATGGATCCCATCAGAAAAAAGTCGGGATATATGTGTGAGTCAGCCAATTGTTGAACCGTTTAATGGAATCGACAGACTCCGCTAGATATAATATATACAGATGGTTAAATCCACACAGTCCGCCGTACCTATTCCATTTGACATGCTCTGAGAAGCACCATGCGGTTTGCTCTGAAGAGCAATGTACTTATGACACATTTTCTTTTTTCTTGGAGTTTTGAATGAACCTTCAAATGTGAGGTTTTTTTTCCCTTCAGGTTCACCCTTCTTTTGTAAACATATAATGCCACAGGAGGAGTCTCCGAGCTGCATCAAGGCTTGCCGTCATTATTTGTGTAGAAGAGCATGAGAGCCCGTCCACACGGCCGCTTCTTATATGGTTCTGTTGAAGGAGAGAGGAGCGACTGCGAAGACCTAGACCAGCCCAGCTTCCTGGCACATTCGATAGAACTGACCCCTCTGTGCGATGAGGTTGGCGGGTGAGTCCGTCTCAGAGATGAGTCCCTTGTCCATGACGATCACCCTTTCAGAACAACAACAAAAGAACAAAAGTTTAGAAAATATATTCTTCTTTCTTAATGTGTTTATATTCAAAAGTATACTTGATTGAATTTTTGGGTAATGTGCGGTATTTTCCAAGACTTTCTCTTATTAATTCCAGCAACAAATGAATTTTCCACAAGGTCAGCAAATTCCAAAGTAAATTTAAAAAACAGAAGTTGCGGATAATTGAATCACCATGTTCACGAGTTCACATTGCCACTGCTATATTGAGCTCTTCCCTAATGACCTTTTATTACTCCCAAATATGTCATGTCTCGGAAAAGGTTATGCCTTTACCAAAAAATGGGGAGCCTGCTTTGTGTTGTGAGACTGCTGGATCAGCGGTTTTTTTCTCCAACTCACCTGGTGTAGTCCATGATGGTGTTGAGGCGATGGGCGATGGTCAACACGGTGCAGTCCTCAAACTGAGTCCTGATGGTGGACTGGATGAGGGTGTCCGTCTCTAGGTCCACTGCAGCTGTGGCCTCGTCCAACACCAGAATCTTGGTCTTCCTCAGCAGAGCCCTGGCCAGACACACGAGCTGACGCTGGCCCAGACTATTAAACAAAGGAAGGAGAGAGGAGAGTTAAGGTTTGAAAATCAACAAACCCTACCTCTGCAACAGAGCTTCTTAGATTTGTCTTTTATTTTAATTTGGTGAACAGCCCTGATTATAGATGATACTACATTCTATTCATTGACAAGTTAATATACAGTCATTTCTTGATTTGGTTCAGAATATATAGACGTAGCCATATGTACCTGAGGTTTTCCCCGCCTTCAGAACACTCGTGGCTCAGTTTGTCGGGCAGGTTGCAGACAAAGTTCTTGAGGTGAGCGAGCTCCAGGGAGTTCCACACCTCCTCGTCGGTGTAGTTATCAAACGGGTCGAGGTTCATCCGGAGGGAGCCTGAGAACAGCACGGGGTCCTGACAGATGGGAGAACCGGCAAACGGATAATGTCAGTTTAGTTGGGAAGCTGGCTTGTTTGGGTTTGTTTTCCTGGGGAGGCTATGAGTTTGGGTTTTGTTTTATAGATGTTTCTTTTCCCTGCCTTGTAAGTGATAGTTCCAACGGTTTTCAAGACAGCTGTGGCCATGACACAAGACATGGGACTGTGTGTGTGTGTGTGTGATCACTAGTTACCTGAGGGATAATGGTGATGCGAGAGCGTAGGTCGTGGAGTCCGATGTCTGCCAGATCCACTCCGTCCACAAATATCTTCCCTTTGGCCGCCTCCAAGATCCGGAAGATCCCCAGCGCCAGTGAGGACTTCCCTGCTCCCGTCCTGCCTACGATTCCCACCTGAATGAACAACGTAAATACATATTGAGATGAGTTGGACTCATCATGAAACGAGAAAAATAAAAACACATAAAAGTGAGGATGATTCAATGCTGCAGTTTGTACACACCTTCTCTCTCTCTTGGATGCTCAGGGTGATGCCCTTCAGGGCCAGGTCCAGACCCTTACGGTACTGCAGGCCGTAGTCCTGGAACTCTATGGTGCCTCTCTGGGGCCATGCCGGGGGCAGGGAGCTCCCCTCCACAGTCCAAGCAGCCTGGGGGAGGTGAGATCAAATTTCAAATTACTTTCTGTTTTCATGATCTGTCTTTGGTAATACAACATAAAAAATACCTATTTGTTTGTCTTTGTATGCATTTATGTCAGTGTGTGAGTGTGTGTGTGGTTGTGTGTGTGTGCGTGTGTGTGTGTTTATGTTTGCATGCGTATGTCTATGCACATCTTTCCGTGTGTGTGTGTGTGTGTGGTGTGGTTGCACTGACCTCTTTAGCAGTGTCGGCGTACTCCTTGACCCTCTCCACAGAGACAATGTTGTTTTCTACGTCCGTCCATGACCTCACGATCCAGCTGAGGATACCGGTAACCTGTAATATGCGATACAATAAGCTGTGTATAAATAGACACGAGCGCTCCCTTGCAGCGACAGTGTGTGGGTTGTGCGAAAAGAAAAGGCGTCTATTCTATTGTTGACTTCTTCTCTGACCAAACCACAACTTGTCTCATGCAAGAAGAGGGATTGCCTATGTTTTCGTTTTTTCCATTTTTGCGTAACATGTTGCCAAAAGGATTCATTTGATAGATTTGGTTTTAGTTTCACTAAACTGGTTTTCCGGACTAATTCCAGCCTGTGGTTATGTGTGTGTGTGTGTTTGAGCGCGTGTGTATACTGTAAGGTCTTACCTGGAGGGAATGCGACACAGCGAGGCCGACTATTCCCGGGCTCAGGGTGTGTTTTCCCATGACAGAGAGAATGGCAGCGGCTAAGACCACTCCGTTTCCCACAAACTCCAGATTGACAGCCAGCCACCTGCGCACACAACATGCAACATTCAGTTTCATTTCCACGTCGTTCCATTGTTCTCAGCACTTTCAGCCATGAATCATTTGAGCATTACGCACGTCACACGCTTTATCTATTTTCCATTTGTTGTCGATGTGTCACTCAGCTTAAATGGCAAACTAAAATTACTTCATACCCTATCTATTGAAAATGAACATTACCAATACAGTTTACAACTCTCGTTGTCTATGTGAAGAAACAATGACTGAGACATGAATTTACTGCATATTATCACTGTTCTCTATGATCTCAACCATAATACAAATCAAACTAAATATATTATTAACAACACAAGTCGAATAGGCTTTTGCACACCTAACGCATCCCCATTCATGAACCACATGCTGTTTCTAAATCCGACCAAAGGCAGCACCTCCAGGCTTCACGTCTCATCCCATCCTAATAAGAACATCCTCTAACCTGGTGGCCACGAAGCGGGGGAAGTAGGCGGTCTGGTTGAAGTCCACCCGCTTGTTGGCCTGCAAGATGAACCTGTGCTCCTCCCTAAAGGCGCGGATGACGCTCGCCCCCTGAACCGTCTCGTTGAAGTGGGTGTAGATGGGCGAGCGGCTCACCGCCTCCAGCCTCCGCAGCTGGCAGGACGTGGCCACGTAGAAGCTCTGCACGGTGGGAAGGAGACAGAGAAACACTCAGGCTTACCAAGAATCGGAGGCATGTCATTAAGGAGCAGGTAGAGGAGGTTGGGCTTCTTGCTCATGGATGCCTACGGATGGGCTGTGGACATTGGGGATTGAACCCCGTACACTATCGTCTGGGAGTCACAACACGCTAGCCACTACAGTATCTTGCCCCCCTTTTTAAACCAAGGGAAAGAAACCTCGAGTTGGGAGTGATGCAAGATCGACCGCTTTGTTCTGTTCTGTAATATCTGTGAGGGGAAGTGTGAACCAAGTTGGATACCCAACCAAGCTTCAGCTCATTCATCTCATTCATTTCCTCAAGTCCAACTCGAAGCAACAAGCGGTACCTGAACGAAGGCGTAGAGGAAGGCGAGGGGCAGGATGAACACGGCTGCGAAGGGCGTGGCCATCATGACGATGACACAGACCTCCAGGAGCTTGAAGACGTAGCCCAGCATCATTCTCAGGCCGTCGGGGATCATGCAGTCGATGCCGTCGATCTCCTTGGCGAAGCGGTTCAGCAGGTTGCCGCTAGGCGTGCACTCGAAGAAGGACATGGGCGAGTGGAGCACGTTGTTCAGCAGCTCTATGTGCAGGTGGCGCGACGCGATGATGCCGCAGATGGAGATGGCCACGGTGGTGCTGAAGATGGCGATGCCTGCGCGCCGCGGAACAAGCCGTTGAGATAAACCGGAAACCGGAAAAAAACAAAGAGATTTCGTCACGCTGTTTTTGTTGCATTTTACGGTTTGCAAAGACAGTTCGTGGACTGTTGCTATGGTTTCATTAGACCCTTTTCACAGAGGGGTCATCATAGTGCAAACACAGGTGTCACACAAAACACTTATTATGGGTCTGCTCCTTTAATGTACCAGTGCATCACAAGTAGACTATGTTATGAGCGACACCTGCGTTTGTCCTACCATGACGCTTCTGTTAAAAAAAGGTTTTGAAGCACTTTCAATGGCTGACTGACCTTGAGCCAGTCCCAGCGCTCCGAAGACGGCCAGTTTAAGGTCTGTGTCTTGCTGGGTGCCGTTCACGATGGGGCCGTCGGCCCACAGGCTCAGCCAGTAGTTGTAGGTCAGCGACGCACCCTGCTGGAAGGCGTACATGAGGACGATGGGGACGATGAGGGCCATCCCGATGGTCTTGAAGTACTCCATGTACATGTCCAGTCTCACCTGTTTCAGAGGAAAACACAAAGCATGAACCACCTTGAAGCAGGGTACATTGTCTGATTGGAAATGAATGCCTACATGTTTTTTTGTGAGTATTTTCATTTTTTTATTATTTTCATTATTAATTTAATTATTGTCAAAATAATTATTGTTAATGATGAATGAATTATTAAGGATTAATTGTTAAGTATTACTTATTAATTATAAGTTTAGTAGTTAATTAGTAATTTGTCATTTTTAAATCATTGAATTATCCATTTCACTAAACAGTGAAGAAAATCGACATTTTAAAGACAACAAGAAGTATTTAAGTGAGGCGCAACTGTTGGTAGGGGACACTTTTCTGACTTACCCGTCCAGTGCGGGCCTTGTCCACCTCAGTCAGTTTGCCCAAGTCCTCTGGTACCTGTTCCTGGTCGGACTCAGTGACGGATTCCATGTTCTGCAAGTTAGTGTTGGTGGAGTCACCCCTGGGGAACAGACAGGTCAGGGGTCAGCTTCCTTATACTTGGTATGCAATGAGATTTTGAAAGTGTACTGGTAGCAAATGCAATTCACATTAACCTTAACATTAACCGTGAACCGAAGGGGCACTCTCTTAAAGGGTAGAGATGTGTGTGATGTTTATTTCTACGTACCCAATGAGCTGCTCCTGGGATAGGTCTCTAGAGAAGGGCATGAAGTCCACCATGCTGAGTCGAGCATTGGATCTTCTGGAACCAGCTATAGCACGTCACAAAGATACCGGTTTAAATATCAAGGTACCATTCATAAAAAGTTATATTTTATTACTATATATATAACTTTAAGTTTGTAGGGCATGTTAACTGGAATTCAGAAAAATTATCTCACCATTTTTTTTATTTATATGAAATAAACTAAATGGGTCAAATCCCTACAAACCTCTCTGAATGGCGCTTTCTTTGCGCTCAGAGTTGGCGAAGGTGTGGATGAAGTCGGCGAAGGCGCCCTGGCGGCTGAGGAGTTCCTGGTAGGAGCCGCTCTCCGTGATCTCCCCGTCAACCAGCACCAGGATCAGGTCGGCCTGCGGCAGGAAGCTCATCCCGTGTGTCACCAGGATACGAGTCTGCAGAAAAAACAACAGGAACCCCAAACAGGTCATACAAACCCATAACACCGTATGATCCTTCTTGGTGTCGTAGCTGTTGAGCTGCTTGAATCTTGGTTCTGCCTCAACAAGGATAGAGGAAACCTTGAATTGGGTGACACTCCCTCAGCACTCCATTACCTTGTCCCTGAGCACTCCCTTCGGTCCGATGACTTTGTCGAAGATGTGCTGTCCCACGTGTGCGTCGACCGCAGACAGGGGGTCATCGAGCAGGTAGACATCCGCCCTCCTGTACACCGCCCTGGCCAGGCTCACCCTTTGCTTCTGGCCTCCGGAAAGGTTCAGGCCCTACATAGACAAAACAAGCGTCAAGTTAAGTCCATCTACAGACATCGGGGGCCGATAACTCTTCAGGGATAACCATCGGTTTGGTCTCCATATCCATACCTTCTCCCCTATTTCGGTGGCGTCCCCCGCAGGCAGAATGTCCAGGTCGGGCAGCAGGGCACAGGCCTCCAGTACACACTGATACCAGGTCTTGAGCTTCTCCCGTCCAAAAACCACGTTGTCCTGCACCGTGGCGTTCTGGATCCAAGCCTGCTGGGGCACGTACGCCATGGAGCCCTGGGAAGACAAAATAATGACAAAATGAGCATCCGTTTTTGCATTTATTTTCCTTTTAATTGTACGTCTCTTCACAATCGAACCCGCTGTGTACCGTACCTTGACAGTGACATGGCCGCTCCTTTTCTCGGTTTCCCCAAGCATGGCGGAGAGCAGAGAAGACTTTCCACTGCCCACATGGCCCACCACGGCCACCAGCGAACCGCGCGGCACATGGACGTTGATTCTGTTGATTCATGAGAAAAAAATACATAAATGTCTTCATTGCAGTCAAGTAAACAACTTGTGGATCTATCCCAGGTTCCTCTAAAGACAAGGTTTTACCTTTTGAGACACGGAGGACCTTCGGCAGACCAACTGAAAGTGCCGTTATCTATTGCAACATCGTCACCGTCTAAACAAGACAAAAATCAAAGAAGAATCATGACCTTAACTCACATGGCACGTAATACACTTTCCAACAAAGACGGCATACAAACTTGAACAAAATAAAAAATACCCTTAAGGGATTATTCATCCAAGTACGTAAATGCAGGTGATTAAATTAGCTTAATCATCCAAATTGCAGTGCTCGTCCTTTCTGTGTTTTTTTTATGAGTCGCTTTAAGAGGCGCTACCGATAAGAGTCAGGGGAAGACTTTTTATTTTTCTGTGAATCATATGTCTGACTTGATGCAGTGATTTCGCTAAATAGCTACATCCCATAATTACCCTGTCTGCCAGGCAGGCGGGGGAACTGACAATACACATCAACCTCGTAAAGCCGTGGCACTACCACTGATATAAACTACACAGTTTCCAGATAGGTTTTTATATTGCTTTTGACAGCTTGTGGTTCCCACTGTGTATGGGAACCAGGGACATGTGGTGGAATATGGTTAACATAACTAGGGTTGCCCCAGGCTTGGTGTTCTCTTACCCAAACTGTAAGCTGCCTTTGTGACGTTGTCCACTTTCAGCTCCTCTGAACACAGGTATTTGCCCAGACGTTTCAGTGAGACAATAGCCTGAGGCAGAGAGGGAACCTTTAATGAACCCATGCTAATATCCTCAAAAATACATTAAAAGAAGAATATCTATTACTTAATATACATAATACCTATTATGTGTAGATATATTTTCTGAAGTAATTCAGTTTTAAATGTTTTATATATTTATTTTATGATTTTGCACTCCTGTAACCCTGCTGCCGTTGTGTCAAACACACACGTTTATCTCATCTTATGCAGACCGATGGAGTGAATATCGACTCATCTAGTGATGTGCATTAAAGGTGTCCGTCAGTCCCCATTACCTGCATCGTGGTGCTCATCACAAAGGGAAGTTGACTTAGTGGTGTCTTCAAAATGTTAATGAGTGCCATCGAAACAAACACTTTCTGCGCATCCAGGACGTTCCTGGCGTCGATCGTAACGTATACGCCGAACATGGCAAAGGCAATCTGAGGTCAAATAACAACATAGGAAAGAAAAAAAAAAGAGAAAAGTACTGGCATTAGAGAATGTGCTGTGGGGTATAAAGAGGCATAATTGGCTGTGGCTTGGAGGTTGTAAGTACATTTAGCTTCCTCTTCAGATGTTTACTTCCACTCCACTGGCATATTGTTCAGATTATTCCCCCTTACCAGAAAGGATGAGGAGTTGAAGGAGGCGAAGGAGATGGAGTAGAGGATCTGGGACTTCTTCAAGGCCTTGAGCTCCTTCTCTCTGTAGCCCAAGACCTGCTCCAAGAACGCTTTCTCCCAGGCGTAGAACTTCAGGATCTTGATTCCACTCAGGATTTCATTCATCAGACGGATACGACCGTCCATGAATTTCATTTGAACCTCCTATCGGGTCAAAGAGGTTTGTAGGGTCAAGCCTTTAAATATTTTTTTTGTGTATATATATATTTAGTATATGCTACACATGAACCTCCTAAGATGGCGCAATTTGATTGGTTCGCTACTTCGGGATATTGGGCAATATCCCATGATTGAGATCTCAAACTCGGGATATTGCGTGACGGTCGTCTCGTCACGCTAATGAAAACAAATAAACCGCTAATAAAAACAAATAAATCCCGGCAAAAGGTGTTATCTTGTTTATTTTTGGAGTGTTCACGTGTAGTATATACTAATACAATTATTCACCTCAGGCTCCGTGAATAGTGGGGAATAGCCCCCTCGACCGTCTCTCCCACTTATTCACTTCGCCTTTGGCGAATAATTGTTAAATATATATATATACACAGCAAGTACGTCACTGGGGAAGGACAAAAACAATACAGAGCAAATTCATGCATTTGTTAACATGGGTTTGGCCATGCTCGTTAAAAGTTGTAAGAGTGCGACTTGTTTAATTAGTTAAATGCACTACAGGGCTGGTTACACTTTACAAGTTTAAGAGCAGAAAAGAATCCAGCACATTCCTCCCTGCGTACAAGCCTCTGTTGTTTCTACAAAACTACAAAACAAAAATACATATAACTTTTTTCCTATCTGCCCACTCTTTCCCTCATTGTTTTTCAAGTGCTTTGTTATGGACAGCATAAGAGGACAGACGATCGTGGCCAAAAAGACAGCCACTTTCTTAACAAAGCTTTAGCCTGACGGACAACAAGCAGACCAGATGTCTGTGTGGTGGTGCTGGAGGGAAGGTGGAGAAAAATAAAGTGAGCCAGTACCTGCAATTTGCTTCTCTTCTTGGCTATATATCCATTGAGTGGGAAGATGAGAATGACCGTGGCGATTCCTGCCAATGCAGATGGCCCAAGATGCTGTAAAAAAAAAGAAAGAATATCCCATTCACTTTAGTCCACGTTTTGTAGAGAGAATGAATAGAAAATAAATACTTGAATGAGATGTGTATTTATGGTCCAGACTATTTACCTGCCAGAGGAAGAAGAGACAGAGAGCGATCTCAATAGGGGCGAGCCACACGGCGTTGAAGTACACCACAAAGTCCATCAGCTTCTGGGTGTCCGCAGACACCAGGTTCACGATCTCCCCCACGGTGCACGTCCTCCTGGCTGAACTGTTGATCACCAGCGACTGGGATTCAACAAAGTAAAACGTTTTTCACATCTCACAACGATGAAATGATGTTCTGTTCCATGCGAGTGGGTATAAAAGTACAAAATGCAGTACACAACTGTTAATGGATATTAAAGTAAGAATCAGAGAATCGAATGTACAAAATACAATATACAAATCTAAACGTCTAAGATAAGGTGTATGGTGTGTGCAAAGG
>OMKX01113628.1:10021-20025 GCA_900302425.1 Brosme brosme | reverse complement strand
TGACTTCCTGTTAGGAGAACGTGGACGAGAGTGCTTCTGACAAGCTCATCTGAACCTGTTATGTAGGGTGTGTGTGTGTGTGTGTGTGTGTGTGTGTCTGTCTGTCTGTCTGTGTGTGTGTATGTGTGTGTGTGTGTGTGTGTGTGTGTGTGTGTGTGTGTGTGTGTGTGTGTGTGTGTGTGTGTGTGTGTGTGTGTGTGTGTGTGTGTGTGTGTGTGTGTGTGTGTGTGTGTGTCTGTGTCTGTGTCCAATGAAAGGTAAAAATAGGCTGTTAAAGTATTGCATAAAGTTTTATATTGATTGTCTTTTTCCTCATCTGGGTCTATAGCGTATAACTATAGGGACTGCTTGCTAGTCTTTACTGATGATCAAATAATCCATTTGAATGACGGTTGATACTCACTGTAGATGAGCATCAACGTATTCACATCTTCCTCTTTCCCTTTTTCCTTTCAGGATTATGCTGATGCATTGATCTCAAACTACTATGTAAGTTACCCATTAATGACTCAATATTTTCATTCAATTTTCTTTATGATGGAAATGCAATATGTGTTATTCTGGAAAGTGTGTCCCACCCGTCTAAAGGTGGAGCACTTCTCTAAACCACTGCCTGTTCTGCTCCACCTTGCAGCTGTGGCCACCTGTCCAGATTGCCAACTTTTATTTTGTCCCTCTGCATCACAGGTGAGAGTCTCTGGGTACAGAGCTCCGTTGAGGGGTACTCAGTAGGTACTAAGTACCCCTCAACTGAGCTCATAGCTTATCCCTTTGTTTTGTAATCTCTTGTTCATTATTTTCCTGTCCTGCACTCTTTGTGACGTTTTCATACTACTCTTTTTGGTTATAGCTCCAAATCAACGAGCTTGATCTGCCACATACATGATTCTGGTTTCATTGAATCCAATGTCATTGTTTCTGCAGATTGGCTGTCGTCCAGGTTGTAGCCGTCGCTTGGAATTCCTACCTCTCCTGGAAAGCCAATCAGATTTGAGGATCTGTCAGCATTGCTATGTGGTGGGATGTGTGCTATGATATAAAGCTAACTGGCTCTTTTACTATTCCAGTCCTGAAACACTCGGCATGTCGTGATTGAGTCATTTGGTGAAGGTCGGCGGGGCGAGTGTTCACCCAAAGTGACAAATTCACACTTGAAAGTCAACCTTGCATTGCAGTCGTGTGAAAGTTTGTTCTCCATGTTCTCCATCTTATTTCTATCAGATGATGATGGTGACAACAAGTGGGGCTGGGGTTGCTGGGGGAATTCCAGGCATGGCTGTCAACCAAATGAACCATTTAATAAAAACTTGTTTTCCACACAAACAAACTAGAGCTACATAAGGCCACTGTGACTCTGACGAATCCATTGAAGATGTGCCAGAACAGCCTGGCTCAACTGGGATATTCATCTCCCCATGGAGGTTGGAATGTGCTTTCCTTTCACATTCAGGTCTCTCCCGTTTCCACGCATACGCCAGCACAATGTGCAGGACGCACTCAATGGTGCTCCAAGATTAGTGTCTTTTGGCGAAGAACAGGCTTGGATAGATGCTCAACATTAGCTTTGGGTAAAATATATAGAAATGGTTCAAGTTCCTGTCTTGTAAACAGGAGATCCTGGGTTCAAATCCCAGCAGTCCCTGCAATTCTGCAGCCTCATTAACTGGTGTACATTTTGATACAAGCTTTTCTTGTGGCACCAAATAACATCTTGTCTTAACCGGTCATTTTGCTAGTGGTAGTAAAGCTAGTAGTAGTAAACTTGCAAAGTATCTATGTGTTACCGGCGCCAGACCTAGGGGAATCTGGGCAGGTACAAGGCCCACAGGCTGGGTTGCGCTGTGGGTTGGATGAAGTGGAGAACAACAGCAATTATACCTTTCTCAAGCAATCAGCGTTTATTTTCCTTGAGTCAAATATCGGGATATTACTCTAAACAAATATAAACTCTAATAATGTATCTAAATGACATTGGAATATAATAAAAACAATAAATAAACCAATATATCAATTGGCATATATCATACACATTACAGAACCGTTTAAATAGATATAATGAAAAAGATAGCAGTATGAAAATAAATAGATGGCAGTATAAATATAGTATAAATATCATAGTATAATTACTCAAATATGCTTCAAAGTGACACTCCATAAATATACACACATACATAGGCTACTTGGCTATCTCGCTTTCTGCAGAATAATAGAATAGAACATCACATCTCTACGTGTGTGTTTACAAGCACGCGCACACCAACTGACGACACTGACGGCAACATAACTGCTACATTGACAGGGTCTGACTAACAAAACAGACAGTTCTGAACGGAGCACTGGTAAAACAAACAACATGATTCAAAGTACAGGGAAACTTAACATACACCTTACATACACTTAAACACTAAAATACTGACGTTCACTCGACGCTACACTGACGAGAGAACGGAACCTTCACTAACGGTGGCTGACTAACTACAACTAATTTCCGTTGGCTCGATAGCAACAACCGCTAGGAACTATATTTAAAACACTTCAAATCACATTTCTAAACACAACAAAGTTCCCTAAACATTACATGAACAAATGTATTGTTTATAGGTTTGTTTGATAGATTAACCACAGTTCAAACAGTTCAAAAACATACCTGTGGGTTAGATGAAGTGGAGAACAACAGAAATTACATCTTTCTCAAGCAAGCTCGAGCTACGGTCTCCATGGCAACCCACTACGTTGCAACAGTGCAACAGTGCCATTAATATATATAAATACTAATAAATATTGTAAATATACAATAAATACAATAGTGGTTAATACAATTAGGTTAGATCTAATAAAACAAAAAATGGGAGGGGTTAACTGTTTTACAACACAAGCCATTTCCTATACCTGTCACACTCTCCCCTACTTTAAAAGATGTCTCCTGACATCTAGAACTAAACTATATGTGGGACAAGTCAAGAGGGTAAAGTTAAGTCTACAGTGTCAACTGTCTGTCAAGTAAGTCATCGGTCAGAACATCAGATAAGGAGTCAACAGTCGGAAAGTAAGTACATTCTACAGGGGTCATCAGTCTGAACAGGAGGTGAATCTGCCGAATGTTAGTCACAAGTAAGTAGTATGTAAATAAGTCAGTCAGTCAACGTTTCCCTGATAACCATACAATGTGTACTGGCAGATTGCCTCGTTAATAGGCATGGCCATATAACAGTGGGGATGCTGTGAATCTGAACAGGTGCTGTTTCCTCTGCAATAAGAACACAAAGAGCCACCACTATATAAGCCCATACATCAACGCGGCTCAACCATAAGAACACTGACTACACCAGAATGATTGGCGTTCTATTTTTCTTATTTCTGTTGAGCTCTACCACTGCCTGGGGGGTATGTATGTATAACATGCAAAACAAAAAGCCATTAATAGTCCATCCATGTCCTTCACCAAAACCTCTGCCTGTATTCCAGCAAAACGCATCATTACTGTGAATGTGTGCTCTATGACAGCATGTTGGACGAGGGGGTGAAGAGAATCATAGGAACGGCACCGATGGAGGGACAGGGGACCAGTGCTCCTGCACAGCCTTCCTGCCCAGCTCTTCCTTCCATATACAAGACCTGGAGGTCCTAGAGGAGGTGGCTGTGGAAGTCCACCATAAGCTGGAGCTGGAACTGGGAAAGGTACGAACCCTAACCCTAACTACTGCTGCAGTACGTCGTCAGGCTGGAGGAGAATATGTTATGGGTATATTTATAACCTGGATGCACAACCTGAATTGCAGATGGAGTCCTATGAGGAGAAGATCAGGGCGTACGTGGTGAAGATTGTCAACCTGACTGTGGAGATCGAGAAAATGGAGAAGGACCCTGAGGTGGTGAACGAGACCTACACAGAGAGCATGAAGATCCAGATCAAACAGGCGGAGGCTCTGGTGGTCGAGCTTCAGTCTTCGATTCGAGGATCGGCCGCTGTCTTCGAGTCCCTCCGTGAAACGGTGGGACTGAAGTTTCTTTGGGTTTTCCAGAAACATATTTTTGTAGATTGTTAAAAGTCTTAGGAGTTGTGAATGAGAAGTCATCTTTAAAGTTATTATAATGACGGAAACCTTTTTCAGATTACATCTCAGATGTTGACCCTGACCCAGCTGGAGGAGAAATACGATAAGAACCTGGTTCTGGAGAACCGCCGCGAGTACATAAAGATCCAGCTCAAACTGGAGGGATGTGAACGCCGCCACCAGGAGATCTTCCATCCCAACATTGGTGAGAAGATCACCCTTTAACATACTCAATACTCTGTACTCTATACCAAATGCTGACTTGAACTAACTTGGTGTTGAATTTGCTCTTTGCAGGGTCCTGCGCACATACCGGTATTATCAGGGCCAGTCAGCCTATTGTCAGCCAGATTAACGCACACCTCAACGCTGGGTACAAATTTGGAGCGTGGGGGAAAGATTCAAAGCCTCTTCATGGCAGGGAATCTATGTATTGGTATTCTGGTTACACTAGTGCAGCAGTCACTGACATTAGGTTGTACAATAATTACAAAGATCTAATTTTAAGAAACCACTTCCAGCATCACGGCTTGCAGAGTAGCTGGTATGGCACAGGAAACAACGTTGTTCTCCGTGAGAATGCTCTGTACTACCAGCGCAGCAGTCCCTTCAGCATGGCCAAGGTGAATTTCACCTCGATGAAATATGAGTACCAGATAATCCCCCAGGCCTCCACTAAGTTCTCCTACGCTCACTCGCCAAATCAGAACTTGGATTTTGCCGCTGATGAGACCGGGCTGTGGGTGACATATGCTAGTGAGGAGACGGGTGGCCGTCTAGTCTTGGCTAAGATCAACGAGCTGTCCTTCGGGATACAGGAGGAGTGGCGGACTAGTGTTTACAAACCAGGGGTCAGCAACGCTTTCATGGTGTGTGGGGTTCTCTACGCCATCAGAACCGCCGATATCCAAACGGAGGAAATCTTCTACATGTTTGACACCAAGACCCAACAGGAGCACTCTATCAGTGTTCCCTTTGAGAGGTTCCAGGAGAGCTATGTTAACCTAGACTACAACCCCACGGATCAGAAGCTCTACATGTACAACAATGGCTACTATGTTAACTACCATCTGTGGTTTAATTACACAACTAAGGCCGTTGAGGAAACGCCTGCACTTCTAATCTGATGAATCTGTATTTTACTGAGATACAAACAAACCCTCATCTCTCGTTTCTCTCCTAAATAAATCTTCTTGTGCATGATCACTGTGTGGAGTGCATTTCGTTTCTCATCATTGACTTGGATGCTGGTAGTCAGACATCATTATGACACATTTGTGACCTGTGTCACCTGTGGTGACAAGATGAACACTTGATTCAGAATGTATCCCAAATTTTATATTGATTTTGACCACCGTTTGATTGAGAATTATCGCTTATTCATTATGGATAATTTATAATATTTACTGATTGGGCTCATTTTCCAAAATGTAGGTGGAAATTATGAAGAAAACATATAAAATAACTTAAATATGGATTCATAGCCAAATGATATGAGGAAATAAGGCATGAAAAAATAAGAAACATCAAACAACACTACAAAACTATCTAAAGTCAAACTAAAAAGCAAATCAACGCAAAATTGCCATAGTTACACATTTATAAAGTATGAGTTGCAATACCAACAAAACGAAGAGTGACAACTTTTTAATACTTTTGAATACAATAATGATTTTTTTACAAATTCTTATAGAAAATGGATACACTAAATTCACATTCCTTTTGTGATTTAAATCATTGACAGCGTGCACATTTCAAGACAAACACAACCTAAACTTGTGTGTTTCTTCACACGCCCAGATATGAACTGCCATTCGAACGATATAAGTCCTCACGCACAAATTCAAGCCCTAGTAAGAGTCGTACAGGCAGCTGTGAGCGAGAAACCAACACAGGGAGAGGCAAAGAATGGCGCCTGCGTGTGTTAAGCTAAGAAGCTAGCACAAGCTAACAAGGCAGCCGCCACAGGGCAGAGAGGTTCTGTTCGTCGAGTGCTGCACACACGTTCTCCCAGGTTAGACTCAAACCCTAACCCTAGCAGGAATGAGGTCAGAATATGTATCTCCATTTTTGGGGGGAAATCCTCGAAGGCTTCCACGATCTAAGGGACCAATATGGCTTGGCCAACCAGGGTTTCTTTAAATTCGCAGTTGAGTCATAACATTGATCAAATATTTAGTAAAATAAAATAAAATCTAGACCGGAACCGTCATAATAGGAGCTTTTACTCTCAGCCTGCACAGCTGACCGAGGTCTCAAAACTAATTCTAGCAGTTCCAACTATTGAAAGACCTTCAGAGATTCCATGGAAAAAGTTCTAAATACTAATACTAAGTTTGTTTTCAGGTTTTGTATTTGAGTAGGATGCCACAACTGCTTCTTGGCATTTCTAAAGCATACATGTTTAGATGCTGGTCGCCAGTAAAATAAAAACATTACGAAAAACAACTGGCTAAGTCAAGGTCCACACACATTAGCAGACATGTTTAATGTGATGCATGACATTTTTGTAATGAAAACACATTTGTTTTGATAATGTTGGAAAGGATGGATTGAGGTTATCAACCGGTGTGAAACAGATTTCAGGTAAAAGGACATCAGTCGTATTTTAACTCCCTGGTTCCTCTTGTCTTTCGTTATTGTGTTTGTCTTTTGTTTGTTTGTTGGATTTGTAGTGGCCTGTTTGGTTTTGTTTTGTTTCAAAAAGAATAGTTTACAATGTACCGTTCAAATTAAAAAAGGCAGATCAAGGGGTCAAAGGGGTAAATAGCCTGTTATGAATGCATTGCATGGGATGTATGTGTGACCAGTTGGGTAATGGATTCCTACACACTAGACACACCGGACACATCAGTTAATAGCATATTTGTAAATATGATAAAGATCACTGCACCTGGTGTGTTTCTCACCAGCTTTGGATGTTCGTGAAACGTATGCAATAACTTTTAATAACACCATAAGTCAACAATTCAACCTGTTGTGGTAGCTGTTGGACATCAGGTGTTCACAGCAATAACTGTGAGAAGGGGGAAGGTGTTCATGATACTACAAGTGTCTTTAAAACCCATAGCCGGTCCGGCCAGAAAGTACAGAAAGAATTGAAAGCCACACAGTAAAGATGTTTGCACTTTTGCTGCTGCTGTCATTCGTCGGTGTGGCTTCAGCTTGGACAGTAAGTGACTTTAGTTCCCCTTTGTCTTATACATTAGGATGTGTATATATCATGATTTCCACTCTCTTTAGCAGTAATGACTTCTGTTGAATACCTTACTCTGTATTCCATAGTCGCTGGAAGACTGGGGATCTGGGAATGTGACTGCGTCTGCGGGTGACTCTGGCCAGTGTCGGTGCCATGTCTACCTGCCTGACACCACCTTTAGCGCCAGTCGGGTGGAGCACATGCAACAGGTCACCAAGGATCTGATCCTGGAAGTGAAAATCCAAATCGAAAAGGTATTGCAGCAATTACTGGATGAAGGGCTTCACACTTCAGCTTGTGAATACACAATGGCTGATTTTCAAGTGTTGCAAAGTGTTGGAAAAGTGTGAATTTCACACATTTAACACATTTTATATGTGTTTATTATTCATAAGGATTATGTAATGTGTTCCTTTGTTCAGATCGATAGCTACAGTGGTCAATTGGTGGTATTTTTGAGTGAACTGAATAACCTGGACATTAGAGTGAGAATGCTGGAAAGCAACCCAGACAAGTACGTCAAACTGGACTTTGAGCTTCTCAGAAGGGACCTCCGTGAGTTTGAAGCCCTGGTGACGGAGCTCAACGAGGCCCTGAACGGCACCTCCCCCACGTTCGACAGTCTATACGCTGAGGTAACAAATTGTCAAACAATTTCAGAATTGTTGCAAAATGTTGTTAAGTCCCACAAAAGTAAAACCTTACAAATTCTTTAACTTTATCGTCAACGTTCAATTGGTCAACTGCTTCTCTAAGATCCGCAACATGACGCTCATTGTGGACCAACTTGAGAGCTACGACAAGGGAAACCTGGACATGATCCGCCTGGAGTTTACCAAGCTGCAGAAGAAACTGGACGACTGCCAGAAGGAGCAGGGGAACAACATCAAGCCCGATATTGGTGGGATCGATGGTTGACACAATAGAAATGGCGGTGATACTGCTGGTTTTGGAGATATTGATAGTAAATAACGATTTTCTTCTTTCCTAGGCAACTGCAACCACCAAGGCATCGTCCGCCTCAGCAAGCCCATGGCCATCCAACTCAATGCTGACCTGAATCCGAGCTATAAATATGGGGGTTGGGGAAAAGACTCCAAGCCTGCTCAGGGCTATGAGTCTATGTATTGGTACAGTGGCTACTCCAGCCCATCCGTTTATCACCTCTACCTGTACTCTGACTATGATGAACTGATCTTACGCTCTTCATTCAAAGCCCATAACATACCAGGTGGCACCGGCAATAATCACATCGTCCACGGCAACACCATGTATTACCAAAACAACAGCCCGTTCAGCATGTCCAAGTTCAACCTGACGTCTTCCAAGCACGACTACAGAGTGATCCCAGATGCCAGTCAAAGGTTCTCGTACAGCTACTCGTCCAATCAAAACATGGACTTTGCGGCTGACGAGAGTGGACTGTGGGTCATCTACGCTACGGAGGAATCCAAAGGGAAACTGGTGGTGGCCAAGATAGACGTGCCGTCCTTTGGCATAGAGAACGTGTGGAGCACCGGGGCGTACAAGCAGCTGGTGGGGAACGCCTTCATGGTGTGCGGAGTGATGTACGCCACCAGGCCGATGCCGCTGGCCCCGAACACCGAGGAGATATTCTACTCGTACGACACCAAGAGCGGCCAGGAGGCACGGCTCAGCATTCCCTTCGAGAAGTTCCAGGAGAGCTACTACAACCTGGACTACAACCCGTCCGACCAGAAGCTGTACATGTACAACGACGGCTACTATGTGTCCTACGACGTGAAGTTCAACTAAGGGCCCGCGTGCTTCTGCTACTTCGTCTTCTTTGTAATCAGTCGTGTTGTGATTGATGCGACCGAACTATATGCGATGATGACTCTTTACTACCTGAAACAACGCAATATCTGCTTCTCATTTCCAAAATAAATACAATTGACGCATTCAATACAAGGTACTTTTTTTTTGTTTTCCCTAAACACAGACATTACATTGATGCTTAGAAGTCCAGTGTGTAGAATCTAGTGGAAAAAGATGGGTACTATGCGTGTCTACACTGGGCTTTAGGAGTGAGGGTCACACAGCACCTCCGTGCCAGCGCGATCGATGCATTGATTTGTATAAACCCTTTGTCAAAAAGATGCTAAGAAGTTATCATGATGACCTGTGTGTCTTCTCCCACTTCACATTATACTGGAACATTCAAATAAGCTTGGTTTGATGTATTTTGTTAAAAATCAAATAAGCTTGTAAAAAATATAACCACATTGGTTATAATTCAGCCCAAGTGACACACATTATTAGTGGGTGGTCAGTGAAATGATCATTTACCCATAAATATAGTACATTTTTATATGTATTGATTCATCAGTGTAATACATCCTACCCTCCCCATTTGACCGTTTAGGGTAGGAGTGGGGTAAGAGATACTCCCCCCCCTCTTTATTAACCCTATCCTCTCAATGGGCCTTGCTGTGGCTGACCCCCCACCCTCCATTCAACAGCCCCACCCTCGGTGGACAGCCAGCCCTCCCTTGGGCAAAGTGGGAGAGTGTTCTTTGTGCTGGGCTAAGAGCATGGCTCCATCTGGTACAGAGGCACCAGTCCCCAGCCCATTAGGGATTCTAGGCAGGATGGTAATGACCGTTCATTGTAGGGGGCTGACATCAATGAAAAATACCGCAATATTAGTATTGCTTTACTTTTAAATGAGGAAAGGGTTGGTGGGTAGTTTACTTAATATTCTTAATATGATGTGGAAATTCGTTTTT
>OMKX01113627.1:0-10731 GCA_900302425.1 Brosme brosme | reverse complement strand
GGGGGGACAACAATAAACAATGGACAATTTTTCCCCTTAAACTGCACTATTTGCACTACACTCAATTGCACTGATGACTGATTACTTACCACTGAAATGTTTCGTACTGTCTGCACTGTTTATTGTAATTACTGTGTTCCAAGTTTATATTTTATTTTATTCTATTCTATTCGCATTTTTAATTCGAGCTTAATGTATGGATGATGTATGTTACTTTTGTTGAATGAATGTATGCTATGTATGCTACTGGATACCAGAATTTCCCTCAGGATAAATAAAGTATTTATCTATCTATCTATTGCAGTTTGCATAGTATATGCAACTTTTACTTTTTATTTATTTTAACCACCTTAATAAAGTATTATTAAGGTCTATTTTTGAATAGTGGTATATTGTCATCAGTATTGTTTGTTACCTCGCTATGACGCGTCACCTTTATAGGAAAAAGGGAAAAATTTGGTCTTGTTAATAGATTTTGACTCGCCTTACACTGTGGTACGTGAGGCAAGAGTGAATCAGATCATCGATTTCCATCCGATCTGTCAAATGGAAGTAGGACTTCTCCCGTCATATTTAGACCAGGTGCATTTGATGACGTGGTAAAGGAGAGGGTGATCAACGAGGCATACAAGAACTGGAAGACCTTCCTGTATGACCTGGGGAGGACCCATGCTCTTGAATGGCCCAGCCTCACCGCTCAGTGGCTTCCCGGTGTCTCTAGGTATACACATGAACATTTGCTTCCTCTTTTGCTATTATAATGAATAAACCATCCAACAAAAACATCTGCTCCCTACATTTCTCCACCACTGAGAACTGTTTCATTCACTCACCTGTGATTGAAATGCAAGAAGTCGTTTCCTTTGATGAATTTAACATTTAAAATAATTGGTTTAATACAAATGTTGAAATGTTAGATCTACTTATAGATTTTATGTGGGGAGGACTGTTTATGTTTGCTGGGAGTTTCCACCCTGTAATTTGGTCATTTTGACGCTGTGCACTTTCCTAACTAGGGATGCACCAATTGTGAAATTCTAGGCCGATATCGATACCGATGTTTAAAATAACAATTTGGCCTTTAGCTGATACGAACATTTTGTTTGTTCGTTCTTTTGTTTTTTTATTCCCCATTTTTTGCAAAGGAAATAAAGAAATCTGCATTATAAAAAAAAACTGTTTTAAAGTCTTTCAGCCCTTCATCAATCTATCTTTGAATGAGCACACATTCAACTATACACATTTATGAAACAACCTTTAAAATAACATTGTTCTTTTTTTGAAATCGCTGTATCCCTAATCCTCACCAATCCTTACTCAAACATGATCCTGTAACGAACCAAAGACACAATTGGATATAGAATATAGCCAGGAATAATATTTATAACTCGTGACCATGCAGAAAAAATTGGACATGAAATTAAAAGGAATATGTTGACCTATTTTCTTCTGACAAATGTAGCCTACTTATTGTAAGTCGCTTTGGATAAAAGCGTCTGCTAAATGCCCTAAATGTAAATGTTGATGTGTAGACGCTACTTTATACAGCCTATCATTCAACCACGTCTAAAGTGATCACTTCTAAGCGACGGTAGAGAGAAAAAAAACTGCCTTGTTATTATAGGAAGGCTAAATATTCAAAATAGATGTATTCATCTCCAGAGTCTTTTGCAAGAGTAGTCTGCTATTTAGCCAGCAGCCTGGGCTTAATGCAACAGCCTGCTCATGCCACTTTTTACCTGAAGGCCGGTTAGACCTATTATTAACACTCATCAGACATTTAAAATGCCCCCCTCCCCCTGTATACATTGTGTATTAAATCAGAAAGCATCTGAGCACAACCGACATAGATAGAGAGGAGAACTGAACATCGTTGAGAAGCTACTTTGCCTTTGGTGGACAGAAGACCCTCTTCTGAGTCTGACTCAAAATCCAGGCAGACTCCCCAAAAATAAAACCCAGGGGTTTTGTTGGATATCAGCATTAAGAGATCTCTATCGCTGGATTTGGGACTTCACCTTGTTATTTTTTGAAAAGCTGTCGTCGCAACATGGGAAAAATGGTGGACTCCAATGGGATGGATGAGAGACCTAAATGGGACAACAAAGCCCAGTATCTCCTGACCTGCATTGGCGTTGCTGTTGGACTGGGGAATGTATGGCGGTTTCCCTATCTGTGCCAAACCTATGGTGGTGGTAAGGTGCTACCTTTTTATATTTTAATTCTGTCATAATTCATGCAGCAGTGCATTTTCTTCTCTAACTTAGTGTTGGTGATGGTTGATCAATTTGTACATAAAACGATATTATCCAAATCAATCATTAATAGCTCCATGACTAAGATTTTGTGGGGCTATTCCAAATTGAGGAGAAATAATTTAAGCACAGCAATTCAGACAAAAAAAAAAACTTGGTCAGAGCTGTCTGCAGAGTCTGCAACATTGTAAGGATATTTCAAAGTTGCTAAATCCAAAAAATGCCACCAAGTAGTTCCAGAAAAATGCTTGTTTTGTCCCCTTTTCTTTATTGCGGTAGCAAATACCTTTCTAAAAATGATGTTCAATTATCTGAAAGAATGAGACAATCTCTCTACTACAGGCAACGCAATTTAAAAAATATACCGAGGACAGGGGGCCGCTGCACATTGAGATTGTGGGATGAATGAGGAAAAGGACGAGGCATGACCTTTTTGAAAGCTCTCAACCTATTGTTTTGAACTTTACAACAACTTTCTGTCAACCTGTTTGGACAACAGGGGTGGGCATTTGCCCATTTATCAATTATAGGTTTATATAACCATTTATCTATCTTGCCGAAGCCCAAGATTTGCAGACGAGAATGTTACACTTGCAGTAACCCCCCTTTCCCCATAGACATCGATGTTTAATCCCAACAAAAAATCTCATGAACATGAAATATAGAAATTGATAAAAAATTATTAAAGATTTGCAAATATCCCACGGCAGGTATCGCCATATTTATATATATACCAGATCTATGGATTTCACTTTTGAGTACAATCTCAGACTGTAAAATGTAATCGATCTGCTTTAATTTCAGTGTGCTTGGGCCCAAAAAGAGAATGTATATTTTATGGAACAGGTTTGTTTCAATAGTTTGGTACGACTTCAGACATAATATAAAATATAAATAATCTGTATATTAAAGCAATATCAAGTTACCGTAGTCTCCAACTTATACACATATAACAAAATCATTATACATGATGGATATCTTTTACAAGAAGTAATACTAGTATACTAAAAGTATACTAATAGCTTTCCGACTCATTTATTTAACAAAAATAGAAGCAGCCGTGATCAAATAAAAAATGTTAGTTGTGTTGTGGGACTACTCATCCAGTTGAACTCGGTACATCAACCTATGCAGGTAAAACCAGAAATGTATTAGGACGTGCAATAACCTGAAATAATGGAAGACGTTGCCTAGGCTAAAACCAGAAACAGCCATTAGTCATTAACCACACAACAAAACAGCGTTATGACAAAACGACTGTAATATAATTTTAAACTCTTTATTTGCAATACTATAGTTGTAAATTACTAATAAAAACAAACAAAAAAACAAATGTACTTCTTAAAACACTGCTTCCAACAGAAATTGGAACTAGCATAAGGAAGTGGATTGCCTTCAGGGCTTTCTGCCTTCAGGGCTTTCTGACTTCAGGGCTCTCTGCCTTCAGGGCTTTCTGCCTTCAGGGCTCTCTGCCTTCAGGGCTTTCTGCCTTCAGGGCTTTCTGCCTTCAGGGCTTTCTGCCTTCAGGGCTTTCTGCCTTCAGGGCTCTCTGCCTTCAGGGCTTTCTGCCAGCAAGGTTTTTCTGGCTGAAAGGGCTTTCTGCCTAGTAGTTATGTTGCCTAACCCTAACTATGTAGTTGCTTTGCCGAACTAACCAAGTATAATCCAAAACAAATATAAAAGTCCTAGTTTAAATAAAGTTTAAAATAGAGTTTAAATAAAATAAATAAAATATTTTTTCTAAGCAAACAAAATACTTACTTCTCTCACATTTTGGGCAGAAGTTGGTTAAAATCCATGTGAGAATGCACTTCTCCTTTGTCCAAGATAATCTTTCCACCTGACCTGTATGGCATACCTTGAGGCTGTTCAAACAGCACGGTTATTATTACACAGATGTGCCTTGGGCTGGTTACAGTAAAAGGTCACTCTAAAATGTGCAATTTTATCAAAAAAAACAATGCCAGCGATTTCGCAAGAGGGATTTTGAGGGATCGGCAATTGGCGTGCTGAATGCAGGAAAGTCCACCAGAGAATGTTCATTTCCCTACCACAAGCCGTCTCCATTGTCATTTCCGAGAATTTGGCAGTTCATCCAACCAGCCTCACAACTGCAGACTGTACTTGTAACCATGCCGGCCCCAAACCTCCACATCAGGCTTCTTCTCCTGCAAGATCGTCTGAGACAAGCAACCTGATACAATAGCTGGTTTGCAGCAACCATCTCATGGAAGGTCATCAACATGCTGGTCGTCCTTAACAGGGCGTCCTTAACTTTGGAGAAGTGTTCTCAACAGGGATGAATCCCGGTTTTCCCAGAGAAATGAACATTAAACTCACGGGTAAGAGCTCCGATGGACACTGCTGCAGTTAGCATGCTAATTGCCAATCTCTCAGAACTTGCTACATCTGTGGCATTGTATTGATGTGATAAAATATCACATTTTACAGTGGTCCACATGTGTAATAACCATGATGTTTAATCAGTATCTTGATATGCCACACCTTTCAGGTGGATGGATTATTTTGTCAAAGGAAAAGGAAAATGCTCTCTAACACGAATTCTAACAGATTTGAGCTCAAAATATTAGCAAAAAAGCATTTTGTGTGCATAAAAAAAGTCTTAGATCTTTTTTCCACTCATGAAAAATGGGAGTGCGCAAATATTTTTGTTATGTGAAGTGTTTTGTTTGTGTCTGTGGCAGAGCAAGACATTAAGGACAAAGTCCCCTATTGTTTCTACATTCCTGCCTGACGTCTCAAGAATTTCCCCACCCAGGTGCATTCCTCATCCCCTACCTGATAGCCTTGGTATTTGAGGGCCTGCCACTGCTCTACCTGGAGATGGCCATCGGACAGCGGATCCGCATGGGCAGCATCGGCGTCTGGAACTCCATCTCCCCTTTCCTGGGAGGAGTCGGTAGGTCGTCTTTAGATATATCGTGTAACCACGTCTGATACCTGATAACATTTACATTGAGTTATTTGACACATTTACACTTTTAACCAAACGGACATACATCGACATGGTTTAAGTAGCTACAAAAAAGTGATGTTGCGTGTCTTAGTTCAAAAAACAACATCTGGAAGGAGTGCAGCAACAACCACCATGTAACATACAACTGGTGGGACTTCCTGGTGAAAAAGAGCAGTAAGGTTTCAGAAATATGGTGGACTAAACAATGGAGTTGACAATCGACCACAATTAAAGAGGACCTAAAATGAGAATCTACATTAATCACGTAAGAATCCCGGATCTGCTCACTGCTACTCATGTTGCGCAGGCATAGCCAGCATGGCGGTGTCGTTCCTGGTGGGCCTGTTCTACAACACCATCCTGGCCTGGGTGCTCTGGTACTTCTTCCACTCTTTCCAGGAACCCCTGCCCTGGGGTCAGTGCCCGCTTGTTGACAACTCAACTACAGGTAACCGGAAGTGCATCCGCATGTCTGGGTCATGGCTCGGGGTCTGGGTTAGCTTTCCAAGGTTTGTTAGGACACTATTGCTAATAGAAGTACTGTTTGTGGTAGACATGTTAATCATCACATAATTGTTATCTGGCAAAAACAAACGGCAACGACATGATTCTGAAGCAAATACCCTTTCTTTTAAATACGAACCGGTGATCTCCATGAACAGCCTACAACCAGGAGTGTTTGGACAGCACGCCGGTAAACTACTTCTGGTACCGCCAGACCCTGAACATCACCCCGGACATCGAGATCAGCGGCTCTCCGCAGTGGTGGATGGTCGTCTGCCTGGCCACCGCCTGGTGTGTGGTCTACATCTGCTTTATCAGGGGCATCGAGACCGTAGGAAAGGTGGGCCCACCGGGTTGACTTTGGTTGTCATTGATTTTGTAATGATATACAAGGAGGGATATTTTACTGTAGGGTAAATGCAGGAGTTTGGCTTAACATACCATTGTTTCAAGGACTATATAATTAATACACTTGATTGTCTGTTTTTTTTTCCTTCAAGGCAGTATACGTGACAGCCACCTTCCCCTACCTGGTGCTGACTATATTCCTGATACAAAGCCTCACTCTGCCTGGAGCCACTGATGGCCTGATTTACCTCTTCACTCCCGATGTAAGTTAATGCAATTTCCAGGCTGACCTCCTTTCTCACAGCTGGGAGCTGTTGTTTTATGTTATGTGATTTTGTACGTATTGTTTTGTTCTTCCTCAACCTCTTCCTCCAGTGGAACGTGCTGAAGAACCCCAAGGTGTGGCTGGACGCCGCCACTCAAATCTTCTTCTCTCTCTCATTGGCTTTCGGAGGTCTCATCGCCTTCTCCAGCTACAATCCTCAGAAGTTGGTGCCCTGTTCATAATGCTTACCATGCTAATGCTAACCATGCTAACTCTAAGCTTTCTAATGCTTACCTTCCTTGCTAATACTAATACTAATGGTAATATTGATGAGATCTGAAACCAACGCAATGCAGCAGTTCTATGTAATCCATCATTGGGAAACACATGCAGCTCTGTCATTAAGTGAATGAGATGACTGGTAAGTAGCCTACGTTAAAAGGTGATGATGAGTTAATGATCTGTGTTCTCTCCTGGATGCCAATCAGGAATAACTGTGAGCGAGATGCTGTTCTGGTGGGTGTGATCAACAGTATTACATCTATTTATGCAGCCATTCCCATCTTCTCCATTCTGGGCTTCAAGGCCACCAACAACTACAACTCCTGCCGCATGAGGTAATTCAAGTTTACTCTTTCAATTTAATTTGAATTGCCTGTAGATATAATACACATTTGTATTTCATCTGCAGCAACATCTTATCTCTGACCAACCACTTTGAAATTGGAGACCAGAACATAACCCTGGACAACTACAAACAGATGCTTGAATATCTGAACGGCACACAGCAGGATGAGGTTGCAAAGTTGGAACTGAGGTCCTGCAACCTGCACAATTTCCTTGACCAGGTACTGACTGATCCATCAATAGATATATAATTCTGATATTAATGTTCAGTGATAGAATATAAAACATATACTTGTTTGATTTCCATCCTCCTCTCTCAGAGTGCGTCTGGTACCGGCCTGGCCTTCATTGTCTTCACCGAGGCGGTGATAGAGATGCCGGGCTCTCAGGTGTGGGCCGTGCTGTTCTTCATCATGCTCTTCAGCCTGGGCCTGTCCTCCATGTTTGGAAACATGGAGGGCCTTCTTACGCCGCTCCGTGACCTAAACCTGGTGCCAAAGTGGATCCCCAACGAGCTTGTCACAGGTGTGCAGTGCACCACTGCTTATTGATGTTCCTCAACAGAGTTGGAAAAAAGACCCTTAAGACCATGGCATTCATGTGTTCACTCCGAGACCCTCTGGGTTCTGGAAAGTTTTGCCTATGACATTTTCAATGACGTTTCCAGAAACTTGATTTGTTCGGTTCTACTTAATCAGCTGATCTTATATTTTACCCGAGCATAGGTCAGAACTATTCGTTCTTTTTGAACATGAATCACACGTCACGTATTCTCAGTCAAGGTGAAACATTAACATGTATTGGTTCCAAGTAACAGTAAACGAATCAACAGGAAAGTGCGTTGAAGCAAAGAGGGAATGAGTATATGACCGCAGTTTGTTATTGAATCTGGCCAACTTTGTATCGCATGGCCTGTATCGCATGGCCTACATAGGTAGTGTCTAACACGTGCCATTCTTAATTACGCCATATTTTCTCTCAACTCTCATAGCCGGTGTTTGCCTGATATCCTTCCTGGTGGCCCTGGTGTTCACCCTGGGCTCGGGGAACTACTGGCTGGAGGTCTTCAACAGCTACGTGGGCTCTACGCCACTGCTCATCATCGCCTTCTTCGAGCTGATCGGAGTCATCTATATCCACGGGATGCAAAAGTAACCATTTCCTTCTAGTATTAATTGCGATTGTCATTATTTGAGTGCCGTTTTGGTGGTAGATACGAAGTCGTCATTGTGGCGTTAAAATATCCCGACAACGTAGGTCCTGCCCCATGTTAGATACAGTTAAACCAAAACAAACTCATTAATCACATTCGTGCAATGTTCTGTGTCCATGGGCAGCTTTAGTGACGACATCCTCTTCATGACTGGGAAAAGACCCAACATCTACTGGAGGGTTTGTTGGAGGTTTATCAGTCCATTGTACCTGCTGGTGGTGCTGCTGGCCTATGTGGTTATTCAGGCCCAGCAACACCCAACATATCCTGCATGGAACCCTGCCTATGTAAGTGAAATGCTCAGAGACGAAAGACATCACATAAACAGTTGCTCGGAATTGGTTTGATGATCATCTCTTTTGTAACGTTTTATAACGTAATAAGGTTATATTGTACATTTATTTTACAATGTCATTGTCCTTGTAAAAGCAACTTATGGGAATTTAATTGATTGCCTTTGTTTTTTTCCAAGGTCAATTTCCCAGAGACAGAAGCAAAGGATTACCCAGGCTGGGTGTTTGCCATTATAGTCGTTCTCTCTGTGTTGCCGGTGATTTCCATCCCCCTGGTCGCCATTTACAGACTAATTCGCTGCGGACTCGACAGGAAGTCCTTCGAGCGCAGGGACACCAACGTCTACATCAACAGTGGTTATGAGATCGAAACATAATAACAGCAGCGGGAACTATGAGAACTTCCGCCCGTGACATGAAATTGATGCCTTGAGGGACTACTACAATGTAGTGTCACACATTCAACTGTGATGGCCCTGTGAGTTCAAATTTCGGGTTGGCATAGTGCTGACGATTACTACTTGTGAATATCAAAGAAAATAGTCTACAAATATGTCTCCAATGTTACTTTTTCACGCTTGTTGTTGACCCACTACTGCTTTCGATACAATATTATTTTTTATGCACCATTCAAGAGCTGAAAGGATGTTTTGAAATAATAATAACAGTAAGGGTTTTTGTATATAAAAAACGAGATTGTACAGGGACCTTTCTAAGCAAATCTTGCCATTCTCTTGTCTCATAAATAAGTTACATAACATACTTTTGTTTATAACTTACTGATAAAACAACTTACTAAATAATCTACCTGCTGTGAATCGGTAGATTAGCATTACCACTGAATAATGCATTTTTTTCATAAAAATGTACTTCCTTGTTGGAGAAGGTAATTCAAAGTCTAGAGAGGGGGCAGGCACAATTAATCAACGAGTTATTTAATTGAATCTTGTTTACTTAAAGGGTATTCTATCAAGGATGATTGTCTAATAGTGATAATTGATATGTGTGTGTATATGTGTGTTGACCTATGGATTGGGTTTTGCAAAGGCTACATTTTTCGATATGATAATATGATAATAGGAGACAAGGTTAATAGTATTTTAACACTATGCATATGTTAATATATTATTATATAATACTAACATCTGTGCATATTGTATTTGGGATGAAGAAAATTGGTTTTTGACACTTGATGTGATTGGATGATGCAGCAGAGTTACTGTGGAACATTGTTTGATGATAATAAAATTAAACAAACTAGTATCACCAACCAAGAACAAAACAGTTGCTTCCTGGAAAACCCTGAATTTAAACCCAATATAAAAGGTGTCTGAATCTGTGTGGTTCAAACAATGGTATCAAATAAAGAAGAGAAAGGATTAAAAGCGAGCTGAATCATTGCCGGTTTGGTTACAGAAATAGTTAACCTTTCATGCAGCTTCCTGATATCTTTCACAAATGGAGGTTATATCGACCAAGTAATGATTTGTTTTGTCCCGTCATGTACGCATGTTATTTGTGAGGTTGACTCATCAAACATCTGATCGTAGCGAGTGGTTGTAAACATAGAGTTTATTGCTGGTATGGCTTCTACCAAGAGACAGGAAATGCAATAAGACAAAACAATAGTTAAAAAAATAAATACACCTCTAAAGGTTTAACATATAATATGAACACAATATTAAAAAATATATATCTAAGTAGATGTAGTGGTTTGTAGCGTTTGAGAGGGAACATTGTTTTATCTCTGATAAGTATTGATAGCTATTATTGTCTGACCCTGGCCAGTCGGATGTCCCCCAGATGTCTCTCCAGACACCGCTTCCCTGTGAACCGGAGGCACAGGCTGAGGAGGACACATGACAACACATGGGAGGATTGGGGAGAAACGATTGAAACATAAGCAGGGATTCATGCCAACCACTAACTTGAACATCCTTGTTCCAAAAGTGACAGGAAATTATTTTGTAATTGAGAAGGAGCAACATCCCAGAGGTTGGTACTTCTATTGCTGTGCACCAATATTTACCTTAAACAAATACACAGCTTTTGACACCCAGAAGCTATGCCAACTTATGGAGTGAAATCAGATGACTCAGAGTGCATGGGTGGAGCAGAAATTATTTTTTATTATTTTATTTTCTGAACCTTATAATGATCCCAACCCCAGTTCTGTGGCTGCTTATTACATTGCTTAGACATATTAGGTCAATAGTCTGCTTCAGCAGTCATGTTAAAGTTGAGGTAAC
>OMKX01113625.1:0-13339 GCA_900302425.1 Brosme brosme | reverse complement strand
TGCTATTGTATTTTATTGAATTCGAAACCTAACATCGACCTATGTATGTATACACTAATCAACACAATGCCATAGACACACTGAGATCTATGTGCTGTGTCCAACCAGCTGATTATGATGTTGCCATGGATACCACTGAGATCTATGTGCTGTATTCATCCAGCTGATGATGATGTTGCCATGGATACCACTGAGATCTATGTGCTGTATCCAACCAGCTGATGACGATGTTGCCATGGATACCACTGAGATCTATGTGCTGTATCCAACCAGCTGATGATGATGTTGCCATGGACACCACTGACATCCTTTTGCTGTATCTATCCAGCTGATGGTGATGTTGCCATGGATACTGTGATATCTATGTGCTGACCGAGCTGCTTGTTCTGTCTCCAGGGGGAGGGAGAAGGAAGAGCGGGGGCCGTGGCCACCGTGATGGCCGCTGTAGACCTAGCTCGTGTTCGTCAGCCTGTGCATGTGGAGCGATCTGGAGCTGAAGAGGAGCCTGTAGACTTACAGGCGCAGGCTGCCACTGAAGCTGCAGAGACACATGTTAGAATGACAGCTGCCCAGTCAGCTGCTGTCAGTACAACATCAGAGCAACATATGTTTAACATCTCCCAGGTGGGGCAGCGTCCTTCTCAAAGCTTTCCAGATGTTTCAAATGAGGTATGAAACTTCTTGACCACTTAACCCTGAACTCTGTTGGTCACTCTAGATTCACAGAACCACAGAAACCAGCCGCCAGGTGGAAACGGCTCCAACACTGTCCCCACTTCCAAAGTTTACAGTTTCTAAAGTTAATGTTCCTAAACATGACTCTAGCTATGAGGTAATGATTTCAAACTAAATCACCATCCATCTTCCATCAAAATTACAGTGTTATGTGTACTTAAAATATCACATAGGATACCACAGAAATAACACGTCATTTCGTCCTATAATTTCCTATTGCCACCTATATGATGACAATTCCTTTTAATTGGTTACCAAAATAACAAAAAAGCTTTTGGTCATTGACCATCAAACACGTTGGCAGTGCTGTCAGCCTCTGATGTTCAACCTACTCTGGAGTGCTTTTCTCTGGCTGACGTTGGTAACACTGTTCTCCCCGCGTCGGTCAGGTCTCGAGGGCAACCATCTCCTCTCTGCAGAAAGACTTATCCTCCCCCTCAACCACTAGAAAGATCATCAAACCAGTCAAGTCTCCCAGTCCTTCTCGTAGGGTTGTGGAGACACGAGTGACCCCCGAGCCCACTCCTCCGCCATTTAGAGACCCCCGATACCACTCTGAGGTTCAGTTACAGGCTGGCTTTACAGGGGGCCACGAGGAGTTTGAGGACTGGGAGCCTCAGGTTGGTACTGTGCTCCTCCCTCCCCAGCACCTCCTAACTCTGTGTGGCCGTATACGCCTTGGTTAACGCCTCCACTAAAACGCCACAGCCAATCAGAGAACCCCTCTTCCTTCACAGATCATCCGCTTCATTAAAGACCCGTCTCCCATGGCAACCCTTCTCCCTTTGCAACCTGTCTCCTATGACAACCGTTCTTCCATCTTCCCTCTCATCTTCTTCATCTCTTCTGAATGTCTCGTCTTCTTTGTCATCGTTTCATTGGCTTCCATTCCCTCCTGTACCCACAGAGCTGAAACAAGATAGTCATGTTAAACCAGCTAACTAACCATCTAACTCATTGGTCTGGTATGTTCTGGTCTCTCTCCAGGAGGCTGCTCTGGTCCCGACTCAGGATCCAGTCACTCCTCCTAGAGTTGTTGCTGTGAGTTTCAATACAATAAGAATAAATGTGTTATGAGATCTATTACACTTGTTGCGAAATAATGATCAATCAGTGGCGTGAATGCTGAAACCATTCCTCTGGTCTTTAACTGTAGGTCTTAAAGAACCTGACTGTTACGGAGGGCGAGTCTGTGACTCTGGAGTGCCAGATCACTGCTCATCCCAGCCCGGTCATCATGTGGTTCAGAGAGGACTACAAGATCGAGAGCTCCATTGACTTCCAGATCACCTATGAGAATGGATTTGCCCGTCTGGTGATCCGTGAAGCCTTTGCTGAAGACAGCGGTCGCTTCACCTGCACTGCAACCAGCGAGGCTGGAACAGTTAGCACGTCCAGCTATCTGCTCGTACAGGGTTAGCACCAATTAACACATGTACAGCAGATCCTGTTATCTATTCGTACAGGGTGCATCCCAACATAAGAATAGGATGTTACCACTGCAGCAGAGCTTTACATAGTGAAAAGATATCTTCATAAACCTCTAGAGACCTTTATCTATAATTCTCTATGTTTCCATCATCAGGTGTTCAAATCCTTTATATCCGTATTTGAAATACCATTCAGCAGACATTGCCTTTAAATACTGGCCCTAAACACAATACTTCATTGAACCATTCACCAGTCTGTATCAGAGCTTAGGGTATATCCATTATTATTGGTGATTATTTCAGGGTTTGGATTGTAGTAAACGTATTTTTCTCTTTAGTGTCAGAGGAGATTGAAAGCCGAGAGGAAATGGTTGCCATCTCCGAACAAGTGGAAATTTCTCAGTGAGTAGAACAAACCAGGCACAGTTGGCATGCAGATCACCACGTGTGTAGTCATTGTGTGTAGTAGTACCAGTACTTGATTGTGCAATATCTTTTACCAGAGTGACAGAGGAATCAAGAGAGGAAACAATGTCCCAGGTCAGCATAGCTGAGTCAGAAACCAGTGCTGCCATTGCACCGTTCTTCATCAAGAAGCTCAGCGTCCAGAAGCTGGTGGAGGGAGGAAGTGTCGTGTTTGAGTGCCAGGTCGGAGGAACCCCCAAACCACACATTATCTGGAAGAAGGGTGGCATGGCCCTCACTACTGGATACAGGTACAGTCCCAAACACTTGACTTTTGTTTCCATCTGTGGGATTATGAGATTATCCATCAATAACCTGCCCCATGTCCTGTTCAGATATAAAGTAGCCTACAAGAAGGAGACAGGAGAATGCAGATTGGAGATCTCCATGACCTTTGCTGATGATGCAGGAGAGTACTCAATTTTTGCCAAGAACCAGCTTGGAGAAGCGTCAGCTTCCGCCACTCTGATGGAGGAAGGTATGCCAACAATGTTATCTTCAACACAATCTAACAACACAAATGTCTCCAAATACAGTCAAATAAACAATTTAAGTCAATTGTTTGGGAAAGATTGTCAACAAAGTGTTAACAATGTGAGTGGTTTCAATGTTTTGTGTTGCTAACAGAGGAATATGAAGCCTTCATGAAGACACTGGAAGCCACCTTTACCACTCAAGTGACCACCATGGTGCTGGAACCCAGCGTGGGCGATGTTGCTCATGTTGTTGGGTCCGCTCAGAGGACCACCACCATTATCTCTGGACAGGTGGGTCCTTAACTCTACCAGCGCTCGGATAGTCCAATTGAAACATTAGCTAAAGTAAAGTCCTTCAAGTAGTATAAAGCTCACACTAAGTCACACATGGTAGGAACATACGTTCTCAGCTCACAGCTTGTGTATTGTGGCCAATGCTAACTATGCATCATATTTAATTCAATGAACAATCTATAGGAATTTCATCTTTCTGCGATTGAGCTCCGGATCATCCATGAGTTTGAGCTCCGGATCATGACCATTACCTATCAACACATTGTGACCGAGGATGGAGAACTAATGGTGACTGTAGAAGAACACGAGGCCGTGCAGCCAACATTTGCCACACCAGTCAAAAACTACAGGATCATGGAGGGAATGGGAGTCACTTTCCACTGTAAAATGGATGGAATCCCACTGCCCAAGGTAAGAAACAATAAAAATGCTCATTTTGATGAAGGCTCAATAAGAATGTACCAGAATTCTTAGACCTTTTTTTTCTGTCAACAGATTGCATGGTACAAAGATGGCAACCGTCTTCAACATGGTGGCCGTTGTCAGATGGAGGTTCTTCAGGATGGCAGAGCCAGCCTTCGTCTGCCTGTGGTGCTTCTAGAGGATGAGGGCGTTTACACCGCCTTCGCCAGCAACATGAAGGGTAATGCTGTCAGCTCTGGGAAGCTGTACGTGGAACCCTCTGGAGTAGTAACACCTCAGATATACACCCCCCAGCCAGCGATGCAGAGAATCAGGTATGCTGCCAGAGAAGAGATGAATAGCGGTAAGGCTTCCTTTCTTTGAGTATAATAGTACTTACGAATGTCTTATATTTTCCCAGGTCTACATCCCCTCGTTCTATGAGTCGCTCCCCTGGCCGTTCTTCTAGCCACTCTCCTGCTCGCAGGCTTGATGAGACAGATGAAGCTCAGCTGGAGAGACTCTACAAACCTGTCTTTGTCCTGAAGCCTTCCTCATGTAGATGCGCTGAGGGCCAGACTGCCAGATTTGACCTGAAGGTTGTCGGAAGGCCGATGCCTGAAACATACTGGTTCCACAACGGTACGCACAACAAACTCTTTTTAACAATCAATAATCATCATGCCGGTCATGCAGCCCACTTTTATATATTAACTTATCCTCTGATGCACAGGACATCAAGTTGTCAATGACTTCACCCACAAGATTGTTGTTAAAGAAGATGGAACACAGTCTCTGATCATTGTAGCAGCAATGCCTCACGATTCTGGAGAATGGACAGTTGTTGCTCAGAACAGAGCTGGAAAGTCCTCCGTCTCCATCACTCTGACTGTCGATGGTAAGACTTTTTGGTCGATTTCACATGCAATATATGTTCATACAAACGCGAAAGACAAGGCATTTGATTCCATGAATGTTCTTAAACATCCACAGCTAAAGAAAGCCTGGCCCGTCCCCAGTTCACTGAAAAGCTGAAGAATATCAGTGTGAAGCAGGGCACTCTGGTGGAGTTGGCTGTCAGGGCCATTGGAAACCCCATTCCTGATATTGTCTGGCTGAAAAACAGTGATATTATTTCCCCACACAAGTACCCACATATCAAGTAAGTGTTATATTTAGCTGATTTTTAACTCCATTGTTTTACAATTATTAGAATTGAAGGTAACAGTTAACAGGGAATATATGGGTAAGGCAAATACATTTTACTAATTCATTTAAATATGTCTCTTAGGATCGAGGGTACTAGAGGAGAGGCCAAAGTCCAGATCCCTTCATCAGTTGGCTCTGACAGTGCCTGGTACACAGCTACCGCCATCAACAAGGCTGGAAGAGATACCACTCGCTGTAAAGTCAATGTTGAGGTAGACTTTGCTATGCGTGAACCAGAGAGGAAGCTGATTATTACCAAAGGAACCTACAAGGCTAAAGATATTGCTGCTCCTGAATTGGAGCCCCTTCATCAGCGTTATGGCCAAGATCAATGGGAGGAGGGAGACCTTTATGACAAAGAGAAGCAGCAGAAACCACAGTTCAAGAAGAAGCTGACTTCTGTCAGAATGAAGCGTTTTGGGCCAGCTCATTTTGAGTGCAGACTGACTCCTATTGGTGACCCCACTATGGTAGTTGAGTGGCTGCACGATGGCAAACCTCTTGATGCTGCCAATAGGCTGCGCATGGTCAATGAGTTTGGCTATTGCAGTCTGGACTATGAAGTTGCTTACGCAAGAGACAGCGGTGTTATTACCTGCAGAGCAACAAACAAGTTTGGAGTTGACCAAACTTCTGCCACCCTCATTGTTAAGGATGAGAAAGGCCTTGTTGAAGAGTCACAGCTCCCCGAGGGAAGGAAGGGAACACACAGAATTGATGAGATTGAGCGCATGGCTCATGAGGGAGGACCCACTGGTGTCAGTGCTGATGAGGAGAAAGAGAAGACAAAACCAGACATTGTCCTGGTTCCAGATCCAGCAAGAGTTCTGGAAGGAGAAACGGCAAGATTCCGTTGCAGAGTGACTGGTTATCCAACCCCCAAGGTAAACTGGTACCTCAACGGGCAACTTATTCGCAAGAGCAAAAGATACAGACTGCGTTATGATGGCATTTACTACCTGGAGATAGTAGATGTCAAAGTTTATGATTCAGGAGAGGTCAAAGTGGTTGCTGATAGTCCTCTAGGCTCAACAGAACATGTTGTGAAGATAGAAATCCAGCAGAGAGAGGACTTCAGGTCCGTACTCCGACGTGCACCTGAGACTAAAGCTGCAGAGTCCACGGAGACTGGAAGACCAGGCTTTGACATCATGAAGGTGGACAGACCTAGCGAGAGTTCCCAGTTGAAAGAGGTCGTCAAACTGAAGAAGACCCAGAGAGTCGTCCACGAGAAAACCTCAGAGGAGTCAGATGAACTGAAGAGCAAGTTCAAGCGCAGAACAGAGGAAGGATTCTATGAGTCAATCTCTGCTGTGGAGTTCAAGTCTCGCAGGAAGGATGAGTCTTACGAGGACCTACTGAAGAAGACAAAAGAAGACCTGCTTCACCGCTTGAGGGAAAAAGAAGAGGCAGAGAGGAAGCTACTGGAGGAACAGGGGACCGTGACCATCCCCACCTTCAAACCAGAGAGGATTCAGCTTTCTCCCAGCATGGAAGCTCCCAAGATCCTGGAGCGTATTATTAGCAAGACCGTTGCACCCATGGATGAGGTTCAATTCCGAGTCAGGGTGGTCGGACGACCAGAACCCGAATGTCAGTGGTTCAAGAACGGCGTTCAGCTGGAGAAGTCAGATCGTATTTACTGGTACTGGCCTGAGGACCACCTTTGTGAGCTGGTGATCAGGGATGTGACTGCAGAAGATTCGGCCAGTATCATGGTCAAAGCCATGAATGTCGCAGGGGAAGCTTCAAGCCATGCTTTTCTACTTGTGCAAGGTAAAGTGATGTTTATTTTCACCAGAAACATGCTGTATTTTTCAGTGTCAAATTTAAATGAAAATATATATTTTGTATTCCTAATTACAGGCACGGCAACAGTAAATTTCACTCAAAATCTAGAAGATGTAACTGCTAATGAAAAGGACACCATGGTTACCTTTGAGTGTGAGACCAACGAGCCTTTCGTCAAGGTGAAATGGATGAAGAACAACATGGATATCTTCTCTGGAGATAAATACAGGATGCACTCTGACAGAAAGGTCCACTTCCTGTCCGTGCTGATCATCGAGATGAAAGACGATGCAGAGTACAGCTGTGTTGTAATAGATGACGAGAGCATCAGGACCAGCGCAAGACTCCATGTTGAAGGTAAGACTCTTGCTCTTTGTCCTTAGTGTGGGGAGTTATTGAAGAAACCAGTAGTTATTTAGAATGGCATTCCTTACGCTATCAACATCGGATGTTCAGGTGCTGCCCTGGAGCTCACCAAGATGTTGGAGAACATTGAAGTTCCTGAGACCTACGCTGGAGAGTTTGAGGTTGAGCTGTCCCGTGAAGATGTTGAGGGCACGTGGTATTTTGGAGACAAAGAAATCTCTAGTAGCAGCAAATATGCCATGTCCTCCCGCCGTGGAAGACACTCTCTGTCAGTCAAGGATGTCAAGAAAGAGGACCAGGGGAAATACACCTTTGTCTGTGGAGATCTGAGGACCAGTGGCTCCCTGAAGATGAAATGTAAGCTGATCACTTTCCTCTCACAGTCGATGACAGAGATTTCAAATGTGTTTCAATTTCTTGCGTTAGGATGCAGTTGTTTGTGATTAACTTGAGAATAATGAGTAGTATCAATGCCCTGTGTCCTCAGTGCGCCCTGTGACGCTGATGCAGCCCCTGAGTGACCTGACGGTCTGTGAAGGAGACATTGCTCAGCTCGAGGTGAAGTTCTCCCAGGAGAACGTTGAAGGAACCTGGATGAAGAACGGCAAGGTCTTCTCGGCCTCAGAGAGTGTCCACATGGTTATTGACAAACTGGTGCACAAGCTGCTGCTGGAGAACGTCAGCAGAGATGATGCTGCTGTCTATTCCTTCGTGGTTCCAGCCCAGGACATCTCCACCTCTGGAAAACTCAGTGTTCAGAGTAAGGAATAGAAAGTAGCAAATCGTACAACCTGTACATCCAAATTACCTCACATGCTCAATTCTATTGAGCATGTTGTTTACTCTTATTCTAATGAAGCGTACTAGCATACACCAGTATCTTCTTGTAAGGTCTATGTATCTCACTACAATAATCACTTCAACACATCGTGTTCTCTTGTCTTCACAGCCATTGATGTCCTGGTGCCACTGAAGGATGTATCATCTATTGAGGGAACCAAGGCTGTTCTGGAGACCAAGATCTCAGCTCAGGACATCACCTCTGTCAAATGGTACCACAACGATAAACTGTTGACAGCCAGTGACCGAGTTCAGATGGTTTCCAAGGGTGCCAAGCAGCGTCTGGTGCTCAACAGGACCTATGGCTCTGATGAGGGCCAGTACAAACTGGTGGTGGGCAAGGTTGACACCAGCTGTAGACTGTCTGTCGAGGGTAAGATTATAGATGATTTAGGACTAACTAGACACTATTCTTATTTTGTGAGTTTTGTTTAAAACCAAACCATTCAAACAGTTATTTTGTCCATGTTGTTGACCTAGTATGTGATACCTTTGTCTATATTATTTATTCTTATAATATATGTGTATGTTTTGGTGTTCCAGAGGTGTCTTTGTAATGTTTAAAATAAATATATATCACATGTATTATTGACACATTATTGATTATTCATGTTTTTATTTTTACACAGAGGTGAACATCACGAGACACCTGGAGGACAAGGTATGCTCTGAATCCCAGAACGTCACGTTCGAGGTGGAGCTGTCTCACTCTGGGATCGATGCCGTCTGGAGCTTGAAGAACCAGCACCTCAAAGCTGGGCCCAAGTACAAGATGGAGTCACGTGGAAAAGTGTACACGCTTACCATCGTAGACACCATGAAGGACAACGAGGGCCAGTACACCTTCCACGCTGGTGAAAAGACCTCCAGCGCCTCGCTCTCTGTCTCTGGTATGTTCTACCTTCATTTACAAGGTATTCCTCAGTAAGGAGTTCCTTCCTGATTATAAAAGGTAACTGGTGCTTTTGCTTCCTCCACCACTAGGGGGAGCCATCACCAGACCGCTGCAGGACGTGACCGTGGCCGAGTCCCAGACGGCCCAGCTGGAGTGTGAGGTGGCCAACGCCACGGCTGAGGGGAGGTGGCTGAAGGAAGGCCAGCCTGTGGACTTCAGTGACAACGTTGTGAGTGAGGTGGTAGGAGCCGTCCGGCGCCTGTTGATCGTCATCACCAGACCTCAGGATGTGGGAGAATACACCTACCAGGTGGCCAGCTCCAAGACCACGGCCAACCTCAGAGTGGAGGGTACGTTCCAAATGCTACAATCACACTTCCTCAACCAATAACTGAATGGGTCAGTGGCTACTCTGACCTGCTACTGTCATGTTGGTGCAAATGTCTTGATGACAGTGGTGCCCCCAAGGGGTGGCCACATCCTCCTTGATAAATTGCTGGCTCCCCCTACTGGCCACCCCTGGCGAGTTGCATATGCATAATATGCAAAGTATGCATAATATGCTTCTATCTGATCTTTTACATTGGGTACTAATCATTTAAATAAATGATGATGAAATGGTGAATCCAGCCAGCCCGAGTAAAGGCTTTGTCCATTACACCTCATGTACTCCTGAAATTACAGCTGTTTGTCTTTTTACATTTCGTTACATTTCTGCATTTAAATATCTACAAATGAACAGACCTATGTTATATATTTTGTTGAGTTGTGTACTTACATTATCCAAATTGTTTACAACAATGATCAAACACAGAGAAATCCGTAGTTTTATTCACAGTAACAATCTGTTACATTTGGTCGCATGTCAATGACAGGGAAACGATCTCAAAAACGAACAGCTCCAATGCATTAAAGAATGCTCACCCATTTATGTTAGTCCCCCTTTTCTCAAAATGACGACTGCCTATATAATCCAAGTGTAAAAAATACTATTATAAATACTACTATATACACCTGGATGTGGAAGTGAAACTCAATTATAATAGATTACATAGGAGCACATAGGATATAGGATATTTTGGTGAAAGGACGGAGCATGCTCATCTTCTCTGGCTATGTGAGGCGCGTCCGAACGACGGTTAAGCTTCTTGTACACTTATAGTATAACACCACGGGGTGTGTAGATGTAGGAGCTCCGTCTGGCCAGCGGTTGATTCTGAAGTCTGTGATCGAGAGGGTTTAGCTCCTTGGATACATAGTAGAACGCCGCGGTGTGTGGAACATTTCAAATACAACGTCACTCATAAAAACCCTTATACACAAAGACGGTACAAAACAATCACAAATGGGTCTAAGTAATGGGGGGTAACACACCCCTCCTTCCGACAACTCTTGAATTGTTTTAAAACTCATTCTCTCTAGAGTCATTTGTCCGTTCTGGGCTACTGTAGAAACATGGCGGTGCAACATGGCGGCCATCCCGGAAGAGGTCCCACGCCACATGAAAACACAATGATTCTTCTTTTCAAGGGATTGTACATTAATTAAATAAATAAAAAATAAATAAATTACATTTCTGCCAAGTCTGTTTTGCTAGATGCCACTAAATTCTACTCACTGTAGCTTTAAGTAGACCATCTGGCCACCCAACTGAAAATGTCTGTGGGCGCCACTGCTTGATAAACACAAACAGGCCTCATGCCGCCACAACTCATCGTAAAAGGAGACACTTATTTAGAAAAGGAGTGATTTGATTCTCTGGTTCACAGCTGTAGTGACTAGAATCTAAGTGGTCCGCTTTCATGATTGCAGCGGTGAAGATCAAGAAGACCCTGAAGAACCAGACGGTGACGGAGACCCAGGAGGCGGTGTTCTCCCTGGAGCTGACCCACGGCGAGGTGAAGGGAGCCGCCTGGATCAAGAACGGTGTGGAGCTGCAGACCAGTGACAAATACGAGGTCATCTGTGAGGGCATGGTCCACACCCTTAAGGTGAAGAACTGCAACACCCAGGACGAGTCGGTCTATTCCTTCAAACTGGGCAAACTGTCTGCCAGCTCCAGGCTCAACGTGGAAAGTAAGTCACCTTGTATATCCGCCTTGTGACTGTTCTGCTGCTCCAAAGCCCTGATCCTATGTTGACATGTTTCCATTTGTCTCAAAGCTATCAAGATTGTGAAGAAGATAAAGGATGTGACATCACTGCTGGATTCTACTGCTTCCTTTGAGATGAGTCTGTCACATGATGATATTCCCGTGAAGTGGATGTTCAACAATGTGGAGATCAGACCGAGCAGCCAATGTAAGATCCTGATGGAGAGGAAGGCCCACAAGCTCATCATCCAAAACCTGAGCTCTAGTAACACTGGAGAGTACACCGCCGTGGTGGGACACCTGCGCTGCAGCGCACACCTCCACGTAGAGGGTAAGAAGGCTGCTCTCCAAACTGCCGAGCAGACGGTTGTAGATGTTTTTATTATATGTGAATTCAACTTTTGAATTCCTTCTCTTTTTAACTTTTCAGCTCTCCGCGTGACCAGGCCCTTGAAGAACGTGGAGGTACCAGAGACCCATGTGGCCACTTTGGAGTGTGAAGTTTCCCATTTCAATGTCCCCTCTACTTGGCTGAAGAATGGTGTGGAGATAGAGATGAGTGACAAGTTCAGGATTGTGGTCCAGGGCAAACTTCACCAGCTCAAGATCATGAACACGAGCACTGTAGACTCTGCTGAGTACAGCTTTGTCTGTGGAAACGACAGAGTCTCTGCTACTGTTACTATCAGCCGTGAGTTGAATAGAATCAATGACATGGAATTGATCATGACTTGATACTGTCTTTTGTATGGATGCATTTTAGCTACAGCAAACTTATGATAATCTGTTGTTTCCTCAGCTATTATGATCACATCCATGCTGAAAGACCTTAACGCCCAAGAGAGAGACACCATCACTTTTGAGGTCAACGTAAACTACGAGGGAATCACCTACAAGTGGCTGAAAAACGGAGTGGAGATCAAGTCGTCGGACAGATGCCAGGTTCGCAGCAAACACCTGACTCACACCCTCAGCATCCGAAACGTCCACTTTGGAGACGGGGGAGAGTACAAGTTCACCGCTGGGTCAGCAGCCACGGCAGCAAACCTCTTCGTTGAAGGTATTCAACGCTCCTCCAAGATCAGAGTTCCTTCTTGAATTGTTTTTTTTTCTCAGTGGGCTTATCAATGTGATTATTTCTTCTCCAGCTCGCTTGATTGAGTTCACAAAGAAAATCAAAGACCTGAAGATCACAGAGAAGAAGAGGGCTACTTTTGAATGTGAAGTTTCAGAGCCCAACATCCAGCCAGTATGGATGAAAGATGGACAAGAGCTGGACTTGTCAGAAGAAAGGTATATTTGTTGCTTTTGTTTGGTTCAATATCCACTTTTCTTGTCTCCTTCCATGCGGTTTACATATATGGTGTAATCTCTTCTCTCTCCATCATACAGGTACGTTGTTCAGGCTGAGAAGTTCGTCCATCGCCTCATGATTCAGACGGTGCGTATGTCCGACGCCGGGGAGTATTCAGTGGTGGCCGGATCCAGCGTGTCCAAGGCTCACCTCATCGTGGAGGGAAGAGACATCAGAATCACCGAACCAGCGGACAAGACCATCACGGTGAGGCGCACAACTCAAACAACAAGGGCCACATAAATACAAATGATGCCAGCAGAAATACATACTACTTGGTCCGTATCGTTGGTGCTACGTCTCGACCAGCCTCCACTACGTCCATACTGCCACCTTCATAGTCCAAACCTTGTCTTTTCCTTTCAAGGTTTTGGAGAAACAAAGAGCGACCTTTGAGTTTGAGGTGAATGAGGAGGAACTGGAGGGCCGCTGGCTGAGGAATGGAGTTGAGATCCAGTTCTCCGTTGAGGAGAGGTTTAACTACGTGACCATCAGGAAGATCCACCGTCTCACCATCTCTGAGACCTACAGAAGTGATGCTGGGGAATATACTTTCATCGCTGGCAAAAACAGGAGCACCATGAACCTCCGTGTCAACAGTAATTCAAATATTATATACATTTATTTTACGTACACATTTGACAAAAAATGCACGGAATGCATTAAATATTCAAAAATATATTAGACTTGCATATACAGACACCTAAATATGAATGGATAAACATTTAAACTTTAAATCGCCTTCCAAAGTTTAAACGTGAGTCTCATTTCTCTCCCTCTCTAGTCCCAGAGATCCCTCAGATCGTCAAGCACATGGAGCCCCAGTCGGTGGAAGCTGGTAAACCAGCTCGCTTCACTGTGGCAGTGACTGGTGTTCCCCAGCCACAGGTCTCCTGGTACAAGAACTCCCAGGCTTTGTCTTCTGGCTTCAAGTGCAAGTTCCTTCGTGATGCAGGCGAGCACACTCTGCTGCTGATCGAGGTGTTCCC
>OMKX01113607.1:4336-15093 GCA_900302425.1 Brosme brosme | reverse complement strand
TGTCCATTGCTCAAAGCATACCCATAAGATGTATTTAGGTTCTAAAGAAAAAGACTTTGGTACATTGGCAAAAGCCCTCCAGACAGAATAAAAAACTTTAAGTTAAGATAAAATAAGTTAAAGGAAGGATTTGAAGGAAAGCAGTATATACAAAATTGTAGACAGTGGGAACAGTCAAAGCAACATTGTGGAAACAGCCAAAAGGTGATGTAGGTTCAGAAGATGATGTAATTTGAACTTTTATCAAAAATCAAAGGAAGGCCTTAGCATCTAAGGTCACTGTGAGGTTGATGGGTCATTATGTGATGCTGCAGTGTGTATAGCCTGTTTCAGCTGAGTGAACGGACTGGTACACAGAAAAGTGGCACACCCAGTTAAAATTAGAATAATACATAGATGACACATGCATGACACAACAACTAACATATGTGATATGTGAGTGATACATATGCATAGTGTCTGATACAGAAGTAAAGAACGTTTGAACAAGGAAATTGATAAGGTACATGATGATAAATGGCACAACTTCCAACACTTACTTACTTCTTACTTACTTACTTATTCACTGACTTACTTAATAACTCATTTACTTACTTACTTACTTATATGAGAACAAAACAAAGAAGGATCACAAAGGTGGAAAGGAATTCCGTGAAGACAATTATTACACTTTTTAATTAATTAATAAACGTCGTTGGCATCAGTTGATACGTGTCCAAAAATGTCTCACGATCTCAGTATGTCGTTCGAATTTCTCCATTCAACTGGCCTGTATTTAAAACTATAGGATAATCAGTTAATTCTTGTCTGTGGAGGGCAGCATTACGTTCTTCAGTGTTCAGCCTGCCGGAAATGTATTAGTTGTTGAAATCCTGGATGCACGGTTCACACCTAAGCAGGAGGTGGCGGTAATGTCCACGTGGTACACAGCGTTCAAAGAGTTAAAGAAGAAGACGTTCTGACGTCAGAGTATGTTGACCTTTACTCTGCGAACATGGCGGTTTGGGACGTCATTGTGGATAAGTTTGTATCACTTTGGATGATACCGGCAGTGCGACAAAACTTCCATTGGTTTTTTCTGGCTATTTCATTTCTTGGCTCTATTCTTAAAGAGTTACAGCTCGTTCCAAATACTTATTTCAGCGGTCCCAAAACATTCCTGAATTTGTAAGTTAAGAAGCTGCAATGCTAATATGTTAAGCTAACTGTCCTAAACCAAATCGGTTATTGACTTCTCGAGTCTTCATTAAAAATGTAATTCATCGTATTTTACTTTTTTAGTCGAAAGTGCATATATGAAATCGTGTCTTGATCGGTGTTGCTAGCTGCCAAAGTAGTATTTAGTGATAACATTTAATGCCGCACAAATCACGCAGATATAGTATTGTAAAACTAAGTGATGCTTTCTTCTTGTAGGTACTTTGTGAAGTTGGGATGGGGATGGACTCTGCTGCTGTTGACCCCCTTCCTCCTACTCTCCAATTCATCTTTGAATAGGAATGTGTCCTTTCTATTTCGACGGTTGCTCTCACTGGTAATAGCAACAGCTTGTTGGTATGTCTGCACTGAGACCTTTTTCTACGTAGAAAATGTCACTGGTTCGTGTTTTGCCACGGATGCTATGGACGTCAGCAACAAAGACTTCACATCAAAGATCCCTTGTGTGAGGGCAGGCTTTCACTGGCACGGCTTCGACATTTCAGGGCACTCCTTTCTACTCCTCTATTCTGCCCTCTTCATAATGGAAGAAACGGCCCCAATGGCCAACCTGAAGACAGCCAGTCTGTCTACACTGCCACGAATAGTTCTCAATCTGTTATACATATCTCTGAACGCACTTGTAATTGTTTGGATATTCATGTTTGCATGTACCTCTGTGTACTTCCATGACCCATCTCAAAAGTTGGTGGGGACACTGTGTGCCATACTGGCCTGGCATCTGACATATGGAGTGTGGTATCTAAAACAGTGGTCACCTGGCCTCCCACCGCTCCGCCAGCTCAAACCACAGAAACAGCGAGCCTAGTGTTCACCCTCCATCATGTCTAACCCCCAGGAGGACTACTACACAGTGAAGGTAGTTGTGGCTCATTCACCATCCAGGCTAACCAGGCTGTGTGAAGTGTTGGGAGCGCACACACAGGGGGTGTGGCTGTAGGCCCCATGTGTTTGCAGCCCCATGTGGTGGTCTGCAGCTGTTCCTACAATTACCATTTTAGAGCATTGCAAATCATATCCATTCATTAATATGCTATAATCTTTATTTTTACTTTGTTAAATGTCTGCATTTTGGCGTGTTGGGTAGTAAGAGAGATGAAATAGGCCTACATGGGCTTTTTGACACAAATGAGTACAACTGGGTTGAGTATGCCTTTTTAAAGAACTAAACAGAGAGTGGTAAACAGGTCTGAGACCAGCAGGGCTAGAATAAATTGCTCAATATGTACACCTTCATAGTGGGATATTAAGGTTCTCCCCACCATTTTTTTAAATGGTTAACCTGTTCAAATTATGTTTTATCTTTTGGTCTTTTTACTGGTTTGTTGAACAAAACGTGTTCTTCATACTTTATTTTTTAAGGTCAACACTATTTATTTTTTACCAAAAATAGTAAGTGTCATGTAGTAAGCCTAGCAGATCTGTAATAAAAGTGACAACCAACTAGCTCATTTCATTTTGGTCGTATGTTAGTTGTTCTTGCCGTACATTAACCTGTTCACAAGCAAGAGACCATTAACGCTTATTCAAGTGCATGCTTGTTTTTGGACAAAATAATAATATTAAATTGCCTCTGGTGGACGTTGTTCTAGTTTCATTTGAAAATATTATATGTATTTTACACAAAACGATGGTAGTTAAAATATGAGAGATCTGCAACACCCAAACAAAAGAAAGCTGTCAAGCTTTTGTGTGTGATATTAGTGACATCTCATATTAAAGTAAAAACAAGATATCGGCAGATTCCATTTTCATCATTTAATTTTGGTTTTTGATGGCAACTGAAAATGTTAAGGCTCATGAACAAAACATCATAAAAGCACCATAAATTAATGCATATTTATAAATATAAAAAAATAAAAAGTAAAAGCTAAAAAAATACTATTGTGAGATAGAATGGCCAGAAGTAATATCTGTTTTTTGTAAATGTGATCCATGAAACCGACACCCAACCCTTAGCTGATTTAAGAAGCACTGAACGTCTCCAAACGATCCCATCATCATAAAGAACAACTGCTCACGATTAAAGGCTGCTTATGTATTGAAATGTTCTGTCGTCTCTGTAGGGGTCCTTTTTAAGTATATTGGCAATTCCAGAAGCCAAGATTATGGAGGGGAGGGTAAAAATCAGAAAAAAATACAGGATAATTTGGGGCTATGTCATAACATGGAAGTTCACATCAAAGTGGGCTTATCGTGAGCCTACTTAAGAATTTTTAAGCCATATTTCCCTATAATTTGTTACATGCATATCAAATTATGTCTATAAAATATTGTTCTAAAACATGAAGTGTAGTTTGTGGTAATACATTGTTATACATTGTCGATTTTGCCAAACATTTGTTGTGGTAAAATCTGATTAAGCTAATAAATCCAAGGGGCTATTGGGGTAATTCAAGGGTAGTCATGATGAATCTTTTAGAATTGAGTGTTATTATTTCTTACATTATCAGTTTGAGTTGAGCACTGATCCCTCTTCAACCATACAATGTAAAAGGTATCTCAATCCATGTGACTAATTTCCTGTAAGCTTTGTGTTTAAGCCATGAGCTGGTGGTTGTTGGGAGCTCAATTGTTGTGTTCAAGTCTCAAGTCATAAGAAGTGAATTTTCTGTACAGAAGATGGCATGAATCGATGTAAAACCATTAACCAGCTAACCAAACATTATTTCATGGAGATCTGAATAGCTTTCACAAAGCAAGTTAAAGTACATAGCATGAATGAACAAAAGCCCTGATCCAATGAACTGGCACCAATAGGGCGGGATGGCCTCGGACGAAGGATTTATGATCTGCTTTTCTTCAATGCTCACAACAATTACAGATCATTTCTAGATGAAACAGTGAGGCAAAATAAAAAATAAACTATGCCATTACAATTTCAATGATTTGAACCCAATGTCCTCACCCTGGCCCATTGACCGCTGTCTCCCTTCTGGTCTCTCCTGACGTAAACAGCCCACCCAGCCGCCAATAGAGGGACGCTGCCTATGGACCATGTATGTCAATGGTGCTCTTTCAAAATAAATGTGGCCTCTGAGGATTTGTGCATGTGTGTGTGGGTGAGTGTGTGTGGGGGATTGTTTTGTAGGTTGTGTAAAATGGTGAATTGTGAATGACTCAGTCCGTTAGCTCCACTGGCAGTTTCTGGCAAGAGTTTTAGAAGCTTTTCAACATTTTGGTCTCCTGGCATTAGACCTGGTGAATCTCAACCCAGTAGAGGATTACTAGTAGCCTTTAGGCCCTATAGGGTGTGCACAAATAAGTAGTCACTAGGTCTAATAGTATAGTGGCATGCTAAGGTCAAACCAGTGATCAATATTAGTTTGATCGGTGATTAAACCTCATTACATTTTGTTAGAGCTTTCTTATGTATTAGGATCATGAAGTTGATCATTTGGAATATAACTGGACATAATGGCGTGCCTCATTACAAGGCCACACGCATCATCCTCAGTGATGAGACGGTAAGTCGCCAGAAATAAACGGAGACAATGGCGCCGCTAACCTGCAAAATGTGCTGTCGTTAATTCCTTCTTGTGGAATGTTCTTTATATTCGTTGTTCACCCAGATACGTAATAGTGTTCTCTATATAGATTCATAGGTTTCCTGCAGTCGTCAAACATTACAGAAAAAGTTGAAACATCACACAAATACACAGACGTTAAAACACAACAAGAGGGGCATTCACTACATATATTTCTTTTTTAAAAACCAATAGGCAAAGTAGCCCATCCCTCCGAGGGAGCCCATGAGAAAGGATGCCCCGAAGAAAGATGGCGGCTTCTTTTTGACCATTCGGAATGCGTTGGGTAGAACCGCGGACAGCAGCGTGGTGTGGATGTCTCCCAGCACCTTGCGGAACGCATAGCGTTTTTGCACGTGCAAAAAATAGGACTGAAGGTTAGCTCGGCTGCCGTCCTCCCAGTATTTTTTCGAAAGTCCCAAGAACTTGAGCCTGTGCAACAAGGCTCCGAGGCAAATATCTGCTAGCGTAAATTCAGGTCCACACAGCCACAACTCACATTTGTCCCCTGAAAAGAGACAGAAACAAATGTGTGTAAATATATGAACATTTTTAAAAAGTATTTATTTATTTGACCGTTATTCATACATGTGGGTATTTTTCAAAAGAGACCTGAAGTACAGATGCTGGATTGAGATTGAGATATTAATTTGAAAAGAGGTATTTGACACCTTGATACTCCAGTTTCCTCTTCTCCAGTTCAGCTTCCACTTGATCTAGAACCATGATCAACTCTCCCAGAATTTTCTTCAGGTTATTCACATTATCGTGGTCCAAGATTTTGGCCTGTCAGGTCAATTTTAAACAGTTTAACCAACTGTTAAGGACAACTTAAATTCTGACTTGTTAAATATTCATGTAATGACTACCCCTTAAGGAGCACCAACCATATGCTACTCCTTTGTGACATGTCCCTGGTACTGATAAACGCAGATCTGTTTTCATTCCATCCTCACCATGAGCTTTTTCTGCTTGGAGAGGTATGGTTCTGTCAGCTGAGGTTCTTCGTGGTCCAACTTCATCAGCTCAGATGCGGCGTTGGTCAGATGTCCTGGCAAACACACACACACACACAATCAGACGTGGATTAACGCACAGGCTAGCCTAGGCTGCAGCCTAGGGGCCCACATGTGCAAGTGGCCCTGGATTGGCCAGACTATTTTAAATTTTACTGAAAATAAAAAAAACTTGACCCCTATTGGCCCATATCAAGAAACATCAAAAAGGAAGCAGCTGATTGGGTAGATGTGTGGGCCATGTCATGTGGCCAGGTTCATAAAGTCAGTTTTGTTGTCAAATAATATGTCACGGCTACTGGACAGCGCGGGGCCTGCAAGCACGCATTAAACAAAGTAACCCTTTGGTTGAGTGGGTATCGTGCGCTGCACACACACTCAATTTGGGGCCCGGGGCCTTGAAACACGGCATGCTCGCTCATTAGCCTCGGTGGCATTAGCATGTGGGCATGCTCACGGAATAATGCGCACAGCGAGTTGGCGCAACCACAAGCATTTTCTTCAGAAAATGCACATGCGGCGACATGTCTAGTTAAGTGCTGCTGCTGTGTTTATTGTATTTTTATGGCTTTGTTTTATTTTGTATTGCATAGCGGTTTGATTTGTGTCTCTGTAAGGATGTTGTGATTTTGCCTCAGTAGAACAGGGTGTTCTGTACTGCTGCAGATGTTGTAGGCCTAACTCTTGGGTTAGAAAGATAAAAGCTGTGACCAGCTTGCAGATGCACTGTGAATGCAGTTTAGGCTCGCTCTGTCGGTCGGTCGGTCGGTCCACAGAAATACGTCGTCATGGCAGCTATTGCAAATTCGCACTTGTTTCTGTAGCATTGCTGTTTTAGTAAAGGCTGTCTCAATGTGTGTGTGTACACCAGTGCGCCCCGAGTGTGTGTGTGAGGGCCATGTAATATTCCCAGCACGCTTTTACACATGGCACTAAATTACGTTTTTTTCTGCGTGATCAGTAAGGGGGCCTCACTCAAATAGTAGCCTAGAGGCCAATGACCACCTTAATGCACACAATACCAACATGGACACACATAGTCAGATGCACACACATGGAGAATCATGTTCGTGTTGTGACAAAGCCTAAGAAATAATAAAAATGTTCACTGAAGTTAAAACAGTTTCTCCAAATGGATGAGGACACTTATTATATGCACAAAATAGACTACATTCACTGTAGATGACACAGTAAGATGGTAGTATGATAGTAAAGTGTTCCACTGACATTCTTGAAATTAAATCCAGAAAGACCAAAGTACACCGTGCTCTCTAGAGGAAGGCCCATAGGTCACTACTCAGAACATGCTATTATACTATTACATACAAACACTAAACTACACATGGTGTCTTTCACACCCTCTTAGACACAATCACAAAGTTTGAAGTTTGAATAGAGTGCAGCAGCGATAAAATAATCAAAGAAAATAAATTATTTAATACAAGTCCCAAGTCAAGTTGCATTACATTAATAGAGTTCATTACAGATGAATTACTAAATGCCATTCAGACTGACCATGGTGTTGTTTTTTAATTCAGTGTCTGCCTAGATTCACAGTGAGGCTCCATGCTGTACTGCCATAGGCAGTGCAGTCCAGGCAGAAGGGCCTCTGGTGGAACTCCTCAAACCTTTGACTATTGTGGCCTGGTGTCAGTATTGGAAATACTATAATATAAAACCCTGTCTGAGGAAAAGCACAAATATCATTAGAATTAATTAAATAAAATAAGAATTTGGCCATTTAGCCATATATTATGTCCATTTATTTATAATCACTCCAAATGTTTATTTTGAATCACTTCAAATTAAGATGTTTTTTGTGCATACGTTTTGACATACAGTATGTACTGATCTACAACCTTGAAGGTTAATAGAGTTGAATTGGGTCATATTTGACAGTATGTAAATGTGGATCCAGTAGTTGTTGGTCACTGATGCTGCTAAATGCTAAATACAGTAAGAAAGATAAATAGTTAATGGCGGCACAGGAACCATATTTTTTCTCTGCTCAGTGAGATTGATTCCTCAGTAGACTCCTATTGATTGTCTGAGCAATTCAGCTTGGTAAACTATATTTAAAAATCATATACTTACAGACATAGAAAGAACAGAAGTAACATGAGTTATGAATTGGTTAAAAATATATATTTCGCAGGCCTTTGTGCCAACGTTTAACAGCGTTTAACATCAATAAACTGATTGCACTTTATATAAACCGTCTTTACTTACTCCGTATTTCTGCACTGGCGTACTTTATATAAACCGTCTTTACTTATTCCGTATTTCCGGTGGCGTACTTTATATAAAGCGTCTTTACTTACTCCGTATTTCTGCGGTGGCGTACTTTATATAAAGCATCTTTACTTACTCCGTATTTCTGCGGTGGCGTACTTTGGGATCATGGAGTCGGTGGTGAGCTCGGGGTGCAGGATGCACCCGTGTGTGTATGCGTCCATGGGCAGGCCGTCCAGCAGCTGGCGATACTGCTGTACTCGCTCGTGGACAGGGGAGTCTGTCTCAGGGATCAGCTGAGCCACTGCCTCTGAAGCCAGAAAACAACCCCACACAAAACACACTTAAAGCAGGACTTTTCTAGTATTGTCCTCAAATTTAAGTACCTTTTTTTATATTAAGCCTCTAGCCTCACCATGAGAACCAAAAGGTTATTGTTCGAACTTGGAAAGATAAATGAGCGATCGGTTGAAAGATTAAAAAATCAATGGAATCCAAGCCCAACACACGATAGAGAGCAGAAAGAGTCCAACACAGACAAATGTCCTGCCTCTTCCCGGCTTTTCATCACGGAGCCCCTGGAGTTTCTAAGCAACCTTCATGAGGGCTCCAGAAATAACCCAATGCTGCCTGCGACAGCCACCCAGCACTATTCAATAACAACTTTTCACAGACATCCCTCCCTTTTATGTACCGCCCCGTGAGTGACACAGGACTGAGACCCACATCTTTGGTCAAAAGAAATCTGAAACAAAACTGATTTGTAGCTTGAACCTGCCTAGCTATTTTGAAAAGTTGTACTGCTGGTAAATGGAATTGAAGGTGAATGCAGTCAGAGTCAATGAGACAGAGAGAGGCAGACAGAGGCGGTTGGCTGCCCCACGGCCCCTGATCCCAGGCCAGTCCATCTTGAGGGCGGAGCTGCTGCACCTGGCCATCTTCCAGCATCCTGCGCAGTCGGTCCCCAACCCCGCAGGGTGACCTAGGCATGGCCAGTAGGCGGCCGACCTATGGGAGAGCCGTTCCTATACCGCATAACGGGGGGGTTCAGGTCCCACTGGTGTCCAGTCCACACACAGCAGGTTTCAGCTGAAGGCTGGTTCATCCTGATCATTACAGATCATTTCTTGTAACGAAACCCCTTACGCTGCATTTCCACAAACTAGAACAAAGCACATTTAACAAAGAAGATAGATATATATGTTTTTATCTTTGGGAAAATGGAAAACCAGTGCATATTTAAATGGCCCTCAACAACATTTCATCTACATGGAGAGGCAGGATGGTTCTAGACTGGTTCTCCATTCGGCCATATGGTGAAGGCCTGCTAGACTGCACGTGGCATTTGTAGCCCACATGCCAGATGTCATCAGGGACTTGAACACTGAGAAAGTACATGTCGTAAAATCCTACTTCTTAGATGGAAGTGCCCGACTAAAAGCGCCTCAGGTGCGAGGTCTTCATAAGTAATACAAGCTCTTGGATGACATTATCCTATTGTTTTATTTATAGCTTCTGTGCTGTGGTCAAACATGGTTTTTGCAATTATAGTAGTATCACGAAGAGCATAGAGAGACTGACATTGAAACATTTTGATGTTCACTTCTCATTCAGCCTCTCCAGATGCAGGCCTTGTGTCCTGGCGTTGTGCATTATGAGGCAACGGGACGTTCTCTGGCAGGACTACAGGGCTAGCCACGCCACCCAGCATCTCTGCTGCAGTCCAGCCATCTTAAACTGGACTAATGGCGCTTTTCCACCGGAGGGTACGGTTCGGTTCGGTCCGCAAAAGTGCAGCACGGATCGCGTTTCCACCGCCAAAAGTGGGCGTGACCCGGACTGAGCCGCGCTGAGCCGTGCTGAGCCGTACTCGTTTTCCAGTACTCCTCTGTTGGGTTACTGAAACGCCTGAAGGGTGCCGCAAGTTCGAGCTACACACGCCCTCCTCCACGAGGAGGAGGAGGGCGGAGGACCAATCCTCCTCCTCCACGAGGAGGAGGATTGGTCGACGATTCTGTCGACCAATCAACATTGGTCGACAGAATCGTCACTTCCGGGCGACATGGGGAACTTTGTTCATATCATCAGTAATTGAACAAAGACAATTGCATTCATCCTACTTTAGACCAAGAGATACCTCCCTCCCTCTCCAGTGGCAATGTAAATGCAAACTAATTGAATCACCATTAAATTTGTTTGCATTTACGTGGCAATGTAAATGCAAACTAATTTAATCACCATTGTTTTTATTGAGCAGGCTACACTGTGTCGCGCTGCTATGATGTCACGATGTTTACGTAGCTGCCGCGGCGATCGACATCCGGCTTACCATAAGGGTACTATCGGCGGTGGAAACGCGAGCCGTAACTGAGCTGGGCTAAACCGCCCCCTCACTACCGGGCTGAGGCGTGCTGGTTCCGAAGCGTACCCTCCGGTGGAAAAGTGGCATATGAATCTCCTGACTTCTGACTCATTCTTAAGCTAGCCACCTTTCTGAAGCAGTTCAATCTCAATATGCTATTGGCATATTGTTGGGTAGCCTGGGAACAAACATTATTTTTCTGCCTGGTACGAAATAGACCAATCACCACTGTTTATTTAAAGGTCCCATGGCATGCTACTTTATGGATGCTTTAAAATAGGTGTTAGTGGGCCCCTAATACAGTACTTGAAGACGTTCAAGAAATTCAGCCTTGGTGCAGAATTACAGCCACTACGAGCCAGTCCCACAATGATCATTCCACAAACGTGTGGTTTTTTAGAG
>OMKX01113602.1:12899-25126 GCA_900302425.1 Brosme brosme | reverse complement strand
TGTTTTCTTCCTGAAAAAACTAAAACAAACAAGACTGGAAGAGGTGAGAACGGCTCGACTCCCCACCGAACAGCACTGAGGAACCAATGGATCGGGCTCAAACCCTGCCTGACCCATTTTCCACCCTGACAATAAACAGCCTCACACCTGTGGTGGGGGACACAATGAAGCAAAGAGAGCACAATTTGCCACCCAGCAGGGCCCTCATTTCGGGAATGACCGCCCGGTCGTCAGCCGAATCCTGAGCATTACAGACAAATGAATGGTTTGGATTTACTGTTGTATAGGAGAATAGAGTTCTGTGCTTTTATTCATGTTTCACCCTTTAAAAGTCAGCCATATACCTATGCCAGCATTGGCCTGATACCCTAGAGGGAGGCGGACTGAACGTCACATAGCTGCACAGACGCTCTTTTGTTTCTGTGAAGGATGCTCTTTGTTTCCAAAAGGAGAGCAGATTACAGCCAGTTATTACACTGTGCTTGTGAAATGTCTTCAAATTGTTCACCATTTAAAAATAGCTGGATAACTAGAGAGATGAATAGATCATTGGAAAACCGTCAGAAGCTAACTTTTTCCAGTAAACATGTTTCAAAACAGGTGCAGGTATTTCAGCACATTACCTAACAATGGGAACCTTTGCAATAATTACATGGAAATTGTCATTCTTCTGCACTGGTTGCTAAGTAGCAATTACCTCGTTGTAGGGCCTTTAATTCAGCCTTGAAGTACTCCTAATGTCCTGGTGTTGCTAGCGTCTGCCATTGGTTACTGTGCAGGGGCCCAGGCACCAAGACAACTAAAATAATGAATATCTATTAGGGAATTCAAGTGAAGTGAGGGGTGAGTGGAAGCTAATATTGATGACAATGAAGTTTGCCAACTGCATTTTTAGACTGCCATTGTCATTTTAAGGAGAAAAGTTAACAGCAAAAGATTTTTGAAACTGGCTTGACACAAACCAAGTTTCATTCTGTAGGGCTCTTCTGTAGGGCTCAAAGAAAAAAAAAGGTTACATTTTGGCTGCAGCTTTATCAAGCCTCATAATGGTTCTGAGAAATGCGAGATAGAGAGGCCCGAGATTAAGACATATACCCAAACCTTACTGAATCACTCACCCATCAGTAAACACTTCATCCGGTATGCAGAGGATGGTGAAATCATTAACGCAGGGAACAGAAAAACAAGCACATGCTTTACATGCTCCCCTCTTTTGAGCTTTCAGATCTTAGTGGAGAGTGGACCCAAACTTGCGTTTTCTGACCAGACTACTGAGCGATGAAAGATAAAGGCTTGTTGGGGTGCTTTCACATCAGGTTCCCGGGGCACACTTGACTCTGAGGTCTAGTTTGTTTGATTAGTGAGAACACTGTGTACCGTACTTCAGCACGGATCAGCAGAGCGTGCCCCGGTCCACTTGAAAAGGTGGTCCCGAGAACGGTTCACGTGTTCTCGAGTACGCTCCGCATCAGGTGTGAGAAACTGTACCAAAACACGGAGGTGGACTGTGATTCTGTATGTCTGCGTACGGGCGCAGCGTGCACCAATCTAAGCCTCTGAAGAGCACCGCCATCGCTGATAAAGCAGGAAGGCAGGCGGAGGGTCGTTCTTGACGTAGTCTCCAACATATCAATAACAGTAGGCATAGTGTGAAGGTAAACTCCATTCTATGGACTTGGGATCTAGAGATTGGCACGCTTTTCTACACCTGAGAGACAACATAAACAAATGAAAGTGTAATCTTCTTCTTCTCTGTGTTTATTGGCAGTACCCAAACCAACTAGGTGCCTTCCGCCACCTTCTGTATCGGAGTGTGTAGATTCTAGGGGTGTAACGGTACACAAAAATCACGGTTTGGTACGTGCCTCGGTTTTTAAGTACGGTTCGGTATGTTTTCGGTACAGCAGGGTTAAAAGAAACATTTTATTTTTTTAGATCCCCAAACTTTTTATTATTATTATTATTAAACAGTGCTTAACTGAACAAACTATGGGTCTTTCTTTCCTAAAAAAAAAAAGTATGTCAATACTGCTGCAATCTACTAATAAAAAAGTACAATTTACTGAAAAGTAAATCAAAATAATTCAGCTCATATAAATAAAAACTATAATGTAATTTCTGTGTGTGTTCACTATTATTGGGTAATCCTTTAATTGTCCATTAATTACAATTGTAAGTTTTGTTGTCGAATGTCGGCAGCATATATAATGTGACGATTAATACATCGTCTTTGGTGTTTAGTCATTTATACTGTATGTAACCTTGGTTAATTTATGTTCCAAACCTTGGGTCTTAGTTAGTTAATGGATGCCTTTGCAATGTATACGGACACGGGACTTTCAATTGCGAGTGTTTATTAATATGGCCGCGACACACTGTAGTTCAGCCGTAGTCAAGTTCATATGTAACTCCGGTTCCCTGAATACGATGAATAGCATTGATAGACTTATTTGATTTATATACTTTCTATTTCATATTATAGACATCGGTGGGGCTCTGTCAAGTGTTTGTGTTTGTGTTTATCTGGTCCGCCATGGTGTCTAATAATAATACCATTATTGTATTTGTTGTTTACAGAACCACAACTATTATCACAAGAAACCTATAAACACCGTCAACTTTCTCCTGCCGTCTGTGTGGATGTTATTCTATTGGTGGTGTTTTGATTGCATTTAATGCGTTGTGAACTAAATCTCTGTTTAGAGTGAGAACTTTCTGACAAACTTATTGGGAGTCGAGGGCAGAGGTCAATTCACAGGCAGTTTCCCAGGTGGTGCTGCCATCTCTTTCAGAAATTTCAATATTTCTATATTATAAAGTCAATTTACACTGTTGATTAACCGGTGCCATTGTTTTGTTAGTGAGTCTGAACTCTACAATTACAGAGCAAAATAAAAGTGTTATTATATTCATGCTCTGCGGGAACTGAGGAAGGGCCTTCCCCAAATGGCATGCAAATCAGTACCTTAGTTCATACACGTTCACCACCCAAGGGCCGCCACGTGAGGAGCTCATTGAGTCAATCGAATTCATAGGCTGAACTATCCCTGTCCAGAAACAGAAGAGAGGCCGCAATGGACATGAACAGCGCTTCAATCAGAGCGCTCCACTTCTCCTGCGGCCCAAGTCCTGTTAAGATCCCAGCAAATCAAATAACGTACCTTGTAATGGAAAAGACCCTTTCATGTACCAGCGCTGCTCAAATATGCTTAGGGAGAATTGGTCACCTATAGTGATGGATGGATCGAGAATTCCAATGGGACATCAAATAGATTAGGTGGATGCCATGTCCATTCCTATTCAATCAGTGTGTGCAGTCTCCAACAATCAATTCCAATTTAATTTACTAAATGCATACTCGTTGACTGGGCATTATTCATCGCGGCGACAGGTGGATTACTTTGGGCTTTATTTCAGGGCATTCGCTCTGGCCCGAGGTAAATGAGTATTAATGAACCAAGGACTCATTGGATTAAACAAGTGTTCTCCGGTCAACAAAAAGCCCTCTCCTTGACACACTCAACCTCTCCAGCACACGCACAAACGCGCACCAACGTACAAAAACCGGGGCAGTGATTGACATAAACACTTACTTAGCCTCTAGTTATATGGGGAGAGCAGTAAGACAAAACGGTGCATTTTAAGCAGCAATTCTAACTTTCAACACCAGGCGCAAAGCAGGGGACGACCTAAGGATTTACTGAACCATACAAGATGATGTGGTTACTTCAAACAAATCACTGGCTGTAAAATGCCAATTCCACAAATACTCATGCTTTCAGTGTTTAAGAACAAAAATGAATATTGCCTATTTCCTCTGGTTAAATGATACCAAACAGCTCTTAATCCTATGTCAACTTGTTTAAAGCCAACAACCGATTCTTGCCCAGTTTTAAATTGTGTGACACAAGGAGGTCCCTTACTAATCTGCTGCCAAGCAGAACAAACCCTCACCTTCCACGCCGCTGATGCACTTGACGCGGTCGCGCACTTCCACGTTGTAGCCCTCGAAGGACATGAAGACGCCGTCGGGGTGGTAGGGCTCGCGCTGGGCGTACACCTTGGAGTAGCTGTGCTGGAACTCGAAGCGGTCGTAGCCGTCGTGCTGCACCACCTTGCCGTACACATCAAAGTACTTCTCCATCCAGCTGAAGGGCATGTAGACCTCGTTGCCCTCCCGACGCCCCTTGACGGTCACGTCGTCGTTGACCAGGCATTCGATCTCCTCGTAATTGACCCACCCGCCCACCACTGGCAGGGGCTCCGGCAACTGGGGGGGCTGCTGCTGCTGCTGCTGCTGCTGCTGGCTGGTGATGCTGGCATCTCCGGCCTTGGCGCTGGGTGCGGCGGGGGGAGAGCGGGGCAGGAAGCGCAGCGGCACGTCGCTGGTGCAGCGGTTCCACAGCAGCACGGTGATGAGGGTGAAGAGGGCGCAGATGACGATGAGGGTCTTGTAGTTCACCCGCGCAGCCAGACAGCGCATGGTCGCCGCTTATCCCTGCATGGGGAAAGCTGCGTTAGTAGTGCACAAATAGGTACGCCGCTGGAGCGTTTTTCACGGTGTACCGGATCGACGGGCGAGATGGGAAAACATTTTAGTATGCGCTTAGCAAGAAATTAATTAGAGTGTTGTCAGCTATGTAGGCGGACAGCCTGGGATGCTGGTAAGGTGTGTGTCATTCACAGACTGGTCTCACTTTTGAAATGATCGTGTACAGGCAAACAATTCACTGAAACAACAAGACACAGGGAAGATGTGTTGCGTCCACCTGCCAGGTATCAGAACCGCAGCCATTGGATTTCAGTGGAAAGTGAGAATAAAAACGCATCTGATTGATGTCTGTTTCTATGGTCATGAGTCATTTATCTATGTGGATGTCAGAGGCGCATATCTAGAATAGATAAGCTTATTGCAGTAATATAATATCCAAACATACTCCATCCCCTCCTACAACGGTGCTTCCACCAACACAGTACATAAATGACCTTTGAAATATTTTTAAAGCCACTTATGAAACCCTGCCACGCAATGGGGATGTGCTTTGGTTTGGCTGCACTAGAAGGGGTCCAGGGACTGCAAACAGAGCAGGGTCTGATATTAAAACTTATTGACTTCCTGCTTTATTTTCATCTGAAATGAGGCATAAAGGACAAAGGTTCACATAGGTTCACAATCATTAAAAAATAAAAAATCCAAGAATGCTTAAAAAGTGAAATGTGCTTTGACCTTCAAACATCAAAAAGGTCTGATCTGAACTACAGCTGGTCGTTGACTGGGACGATAAAAGACAAAGCGTTGGCAACCAATGCAGAGCCCTGCCCAAACACACTCATAATAAAAGTTATGAATAAAGTTATAGCGAATCAACATTTGAAGTCTGTGCGGGTCCAGAAGAACAAAGGTCCGATTCAACAGGCACTGTTATTGTGGTTTCGCACACTGGCATAGTTCATGCCTGCCATGTTGCTATGGATTTTCATAAGGCCAGTGAGAAATCAATAAACAAAATCGTCCCTGCTCCTCCCTCACACTAATTACACCTCACTGCTGCTGAGGGAGCTTGCAAATGTATCATCGACAGCCAGCCCCTCCCACGAAAAAGGCAAGAGGGAGGGAAAAATCATTACTCCCCCAAGTTCATCACAATGCCTCAGCTTTGGCCAGCCACAGCTTAAAAGGTCAATGCGATTAAAGCGTGCTAATGGGACAATAGGGGCGATATGCCATAGCAACAAAGTCAGATTACAATAACTGTGGCCTCCATCACAAATAATACCACCAGGAAATCCCATCCAGGAAAAGCTACAGTGTGACTGATCATTTACTAACAAGCATCTAATTAGATAAAAGAGCAGCAAATTACAGCATCGCGCTGTGGCAAGACTATGCGTGTGTAATACACGTATTAAATGTGTTAGACGTATATTGCAATACAATTCAAATTTCCTACATTGTTTTCCCTGAAGCACAATAATGAAAAAACAACAGCCCTTCCTAGTTCCAGTAGGGATGCACCAATCAGGTTTCTAAAGGCCGATCCCGATCACCAATCATTTTAACGTGAGATCTACCGATCAGATTTTTTTTTTTAAATAGTGAAACATATATTAATAGGATGTTTCTTATGAAAATCATTGTATGCCAATTATATAAGGGTACGTAGTTAGTTAGCGACATATGAGAGCTATTATTAGCCGACGGAAATGCGTGGTGTACCTTTAAGGAATGACGCAACGGCATGTAAACACAGAGCAGTACAGAGTTTAGTTTGGACTAATAAAGTGTGGAGCCACACAGTTTTCTGATCGTTTCTGTAAGATTAGACAAAGGAACGCTGAATAAATTAAACATCACGAACAAAGGAGAAGGAATGAGTGGGATTACTGTTTATTGGAATGAGTCAGGCCAACACACCCTCACTCGCGCACTAAGGAAAGGAGCTATAACAGATAATACCATAGTCTGTATGGATAATACACACCCGACAACGATTTAATAAAACATATAATCAAATGTAACAGTATCACCTGTGATATGCTCTGCGCGTATCAATATTTGCCGGGCAGAGAAAAGGAGAAGCTACTGGGAAGAAGCGGCTGATATCCTACCAAGCTTTGCAAAACAAATAATGACAGACCGCAACATTTGCGTGGAGGCTACATGGGAGATGCTTATATTTGTAGCCTCCTTTTTGCTTCCTGTGGTGTGGCGCAAGACTATTCTCCAGATATACAAACGCGTTTGCATAGGCTATCACTTAAAGGCTGCAGGTCTCGTGTGTTTATGATTTTAAGTAGTCAACCAAGTCGGCGATAACCTATGGTTACTTTCATTATTTAGTGGGATTTATTTAGAGAGTTTTGCACACGCTGACAAAAGTTGGAACTGTATCATGCGGACGAATAAATTGAGCCAAAAATATTTAAACCACTTTGTGACTTCCGTGCCCATGAAAGGAGCGCTGTCTACGGCTTCACTCACAAGCTCAGACCGGGGTTCCAGCTACAGCGGACAGCGCTGTTATAAAGTATAGGTTTCAAGAGAGCCTTTGCTTCACATTGTAGGAACTATGTTGACATTAAAGTGCTATGGTTGCAATCATTTGTCTATACGTAACGCTTTGGTTATGCCGTTTAGAGACAATTATATTGAAAATCGCTCTCGGTCGCTCATCTTCTAAGCGGCGGAGCAGCAAGTTAGTTTCAAAAAAGGAGAGGGAATTACCGGGGAGCAGCCTTGTATCAGGTTATTGATCCTTCAGTAGTTTAAACTAACATGGGGATGTGTGAATAACGACAAGTCTAGGTCTAGTACTTTCAGCGCAAACCTACATAGAAAAAGTTATAAAAAAAAAACACGGGGAGAATATGAAGCCCGTGAGATGCAGGCTGGTTACTGCATCCTATAACAGAGTCAACACAAAGCTATTTATATGGTTAGGCGTACCTTTATTGTGAGTCAAGATTAATTATGTTAAAGGAGGATAACATTACCGTCTCAGTTACTGAACCTAATGGTCGTAACTAAAAGCGTATCGTGCACAGTAGTTTTTGAGTCACGTGGTCGGCTCCTCCAATCGGCGAATTTCAAGTTGATCGGCCGAACACCGATCATGTGTTTAGGGCGTATATCGGCCGATAATGATCGGTGTCCGATCAATCGGTGCATCACTACTAAATAGTGATGCAGTTTCTGAATTTTCATTTTTTACTTTTGACCATTTTGAGCAACAACAAAAAAAACTCACTAACCCATATTTTTTCTACTTTGCAAAAGAAAAAAAATGTCCTGTATAGAATAGAAATAGTCCTTGCATTTCAGAAAATGCCAGCATGGTGAGATGAAAGATGGGGCTGGTGGTGGGAACGCTGGCAGTGCTGAGAGGGCAAAGGGGTCGGCCTATAGGCTCCTCTCTCGTCAAGATACGCAGGGGCCACCTCGTCACAGAGACAGACCATAAATAATTGGCTCTTTTTTGGGGTGGTTTTGCTGCCAACCTTCAGTTCAGGCTTGAGGCACAATGGACAGCAGCTCGGGCTATTCTGCCCAGGGACATCTTGAATGCCTAGAGTTTTAAACAGCGCAGGCACGCAACGCTAAACAAAAATAGCACCATGTTTCCTATCCCTATCATTGTAAATCACATTTACCATTCAAATACTCTGGCGTTTTCAGATGGACATGTAAAGATTAAAAAAATAATATATCCTGAAACTGTTTAGAGTATCCCAGGCAGGCCAGCTGGATTACAATGAAACAATACTGTGTATTTAATCCCACGGACAAGACAGTATTTGTAGAGTTTATAGTGCATTCTGACCCAAATCCACTTATATACAGAAGTCAATACGTGTATATGTGATATGGCTGGGCCACTGTATTATCCAGTGGTGATCAGCTCATCTCTGTAAGTTTGGCTGAACTGTAATCCCTTTGGTAATAACTTAGATTTGGGAGGAAACGTACACTGAAATGCGGTCGCTAAAAATAAATAGACACAGCTGGACAGGATGTGGAGTGCAATCCTGTTGCAAGATAAAAACCAACCGTGCTTTACCGATTGAAGCAAAACAACAACAAAAAACAAGGGCGATTTTCAGCATAATGTCATGGTTCAAGAAATTGGAAGGAAGAAATAGCCAGTTTTGACAAAAACTCAAATGCCTTTCAAAAGCGATTTTTGTTTACAATGGTCTCAAAGACGAACTGGCGTTTTCAGTACGTCTTTGACAAGGGCTGGGGTTATTACACTGGGATTCAGACATTATTTTACCATCCTTACAGTTGCTCACTTCTAGTCGGGTGGAGAATCCCCCAGGAGAAATAAAGTAGGCAAAGGATGAGATACCGTAGAGAAAAAGTTAAGACTTTCATGTGTTGTTTAACGTCCATTTCTCAAGTCCTCTGGTCGAGTCCTCAAGTCCTCAGCCATTTGCAACATATATCAGCGCAAATGATGCGATGAAAACCCAGATGCAAACATCTAAATACAACAATGTACTGGTTACATAACAATCTGTGAAACTGAACTCAATAATATGGCTGGCTGCACAATGTTTTCATATATTCATCGAGCCTGGCATCTGGAGGCAAGTGACTAGCTATTATTTTATCAGAAACAAATGGATGTTCTTGCTCAAACACAACTATACACCGAGGGACATTTTATATTACGCTATTCTAGTGGACTGAGATGCGACAGGGCTAAAATGATAAACATCTACTGGTGTAGGCCTTCAAGATTTGTGTCCCGAGTCTAAAATGGTCTCTTCGGGTTTCTACTCAATGGCCTCTACCCTGACACTGCCACTGAAGATCTTAGGTCCATGAGATGCACGGTGTTCTACCAAGCAGAGGTATTAGCAACGTCAGAGAGAAAGGGTGGGGTCATTCAGCACTATGCAGAGGGTGTCACAGGCGTACTGCATTTTCCTTGAAGCTGGGACATTTGGGATCTTTTTTTTCTGTTGGACTGTTCACTGACACCATCAATGTTAAAAATAAAAACATTACAAACAAAATAATGACCCGGTGAGCCACAGGCTACTGGTGTAACAATATAGGAGATGTTTATCAAGTATGCATCATGTGCCAGCATGTGGCACATGATGGCACTCCTTAGGACATTTTGATCACAAAGCTACCAAAGATTCCCAGAGGAAAATTGCAAATATGAAAATTGGCAACAAAAAAACGCATTCAGGTTAAAAGGAAAAGAATTGAGATGAAGAAGGTTCTTGGCGTCTGCCTAAGCATTAAAAAAGGAACTGAACACCATTTGTGCTGGTGTGTATTTGAGGCATGCTAAGTACAGAGATGTGTTGAAAAGACGCTTTTAGAAGGCAGCGTGGGGAATGAAACCGTGACATTGATACAAAGTCGGGGCCAAGTGTAAACAAAGCACGCTGGGGGTCATGAAGCAGGCGCTCTCAGAGGACCGATTGTTCACAGCTTTTCTGCACAGTTCCTTTGGAAGAGAACCACTGGCCAGGACCCCGATGATCGCCGTTAGCTTGTAAAGCTAAAGTCCGACAGCAGCTGTGAAGAATTGTTAACATATCAGGCATCTCTGGATGCACTGACAGCTGCTTCATGAAATACACTGACTGATCATCTCGCTGGCTCAGGGGTATTTCATTTCATCTTGGGTGAGCGTTTTGAGATGCCAGCTGGGGACTGTCTACGAAAAAAATACAGAAATATAAATGCTTTTTATCCCTCGAGGAAATTGCCCTTTAATGCAACAACGATGCCAGCAGACATTTAATACTGAGTAGTATTTTTGGTTACGTAACCAACAGGTTAATTATGTAATTATGAAAATGAGTATTTTGCCAGAATGAATAATACAAGCAGAATGTGCGCCACCAAGTCTTCTGGACACTGAAACAGCAAATGACTAGATATTTTTACACTTCTGAGTTGAATGGAGACAAATTGTACACACACTGTAAGCCAGTGAAAACAAGGCTACCACCTCTCCTGAACGTGTTAGTAAACTGAAGCCGTACTTCCTTCTCAGTGACCTTTACGCTATGTTGCCTAGTAACCTTTCACTGCGCCCCTCGCGTGACAAGCCTCAGTGTAACCTGTTTCAACATGTGGCTCCCAGGGCAGCATCCAGCTCAGGGATGGGTGCCAAAGAACACTGCTGGCCTCTGGTGTAAAAAATCCACTAGCAGCCATCATCGTGATAAGGGGGCCGGGAGTGTGGAGATGCCCTTGGGGGAATGGAAAACAGCTGAAGCCAGCTTGCATGCGGCGCAGGTGTTATCGCCCCAACTAGACCCCTGACATTTTCACTGCTCTCCTCCGCAGGTGTTACTCAGGTGACTGTTTTCCGGTCGCCTGTAAATTAGCAGCTCAGGCTGAGGTTGAGCACTCTGTTAGTTCAGGGAGAGAAACAGAGAGAGAGAGAGAGAGAGAGACTGCGCGAGAGGGTGAGAGAGCTATAGCGCGAGATAGGGAGAGCAAGGTCGTGAGAAAAGGTGGCTGTAGAAAGGCTAATTGCAATTTACAACGCGTCAAGAATATGATGTCCAGTCATATATAGTATACTGTATATTTTATACTTTGCCCTGATTTGTTTCAGTTTCTAAGTTAGTCTAAGGGCATTAAGCTTGCATTTAACAACATTACTTAAAAAACATCCCTTAAGGACCCATGTTTGCCATTGACATATGCTAGGTCTAACTATAGTGCCTACTTCCCATAACCTATGTATTTCTCCACTGTACCGCAAGAGTATGACAGTCTCCAGCACTCTCCTCTCTGCCAAGCTAATGGAATTCACATTGGAACACTAAATTATTCATCCATCTATGTATAATTCTGTGTATAATACTGCTTATACAACCAAACCACCACCAACCATCCAGCACATACAAAAAGTTGCCACAGGCTACACAAATGGTGGTAATGTAGGTTCCAGTTTCACAGCTGATTGCCCTGACTTGAAAACAGCAAGCAGGAGGCCGATAATGTATGTACTTTGCAATGGACTGGGCTCAGGTGGGGAGAAGGGTTGACAGGCCACTGTCACAGCAGCTTGGGAGACATCCCTGCACTTTGATAATTATGTCCACTTTTTCAAGGAGTCTGGGCTTGCTATAGTTCATAAACATTGAACCACAGATGGATATTTCATGGCCTTGTAAAAAAAAAAAAATTGGATTGAGAAGACAGTTTCTTCCACCGCAGAAAATAAACTATATATGAAGGTACGGCACTTAAAAAAGGTATATTCTTGTAAAGATTGAACGATCCTTAAGTTGAAGTAACTGAAACATCTTTGTTATATCAGGTTCAAGGCCTTACCAATACAAAACTAGTTAACCGTTGCCAAAAGCGTAAATGCGATGTATTGAACACCCCATTTAATAAACATGCATAATTACTACTGCAGGTGGATATCCTGCATAAGGCCATATGTTGATTTGGAAATTGACAGCTCATTTGCTGACTCCAATAAAAAAAAACATATGCTGTTGCATTTTTAATTACCTCTGGTCTATCGCACACTCGACTGTGCACTGCAGTGGGTTTAAATAAGCTCCTGTTGTCTAATCCATCTCTTGCACAAGAAAAGCAAAAACATTTTTTCCATCATATTTTAACAATATTGTATGTATTCATATACAGCCATATCAGCACATTTATTACGCAGCAATTACTATTTATGAAGTGTCTGAAAATGGGCTAGAAGGACGTATATTATATATTCTTA
>OMKX01113600.1:0-12743 GCA_900302425.1 Brosme brosme | reverse complement strand
GTGTGCCGAGGCGATCAGTAATTAGACCGCACCTGTCTTCTCGTTGGGTTTCGAGTCATGATAATAATAGACATGGACCTAGAAGTGTGTTTCTTTAAAAGCAGAAGACAATCAAATGCCAGTATTGAGGGATTGTTCTGATGCCTAATTCATTTAAGGATGCCCGGAGAACCCTCATGAAGGGCATGACATATGCACTCGGGGAAAACGCAGGTTTCTTATGCATCTATTTGAATATCTTCACCATGCAGGATCAGCTCAGTTCATGAGGTCGCGGCGTCCTCGCCCCAACAGTGACGGGCTGTCGATGGCAGCCAGCATTAACATGGAGTCTGTCTGGCCACACCCTCCTGCACGCCTGTCCTCCTCCCGTTCCTACGACAGCCTGTTGCCCAGAGACCAGTGCCATGGAAACCAGGGAGAAACGGTACAACATTACCATATTATAACCATACTTGTGCACTGCATGTGTACACACAAGTACGCTACGGACAAGTAAATTGAGGGCCATTGTCCATGATTGCCTAACCAATACTTGGGTATAACTTAAATATGACCACATGGAATTAAACATGATCAGGGCCAACACTAAGAGACGGCCTTATGTTTATGTTTTTAGGGGGAAGATGTGGATGATGAAGAAGAGGAGGGAATTTACTCGATGCCTGAAATAACAAGTCAGGGAATCACGTCCCGCTGGATGGCAGAAGATTTGGACGACTTCAGCCCTACCTTCCTAGACGACCGGCCACTTGGATTAAGCACCACCAGGGAATCTCCTCCCTCTGGCAGATATGCAGCCTATTACCATGGCAATCAAGCCCCACGACCAATCACGGAAGACCCAGACTCTGTGCTCAACCAATCGGAAGCCATCGCCAGGAGGAGTTTAATCCTAGCGGCTACAGCTCCGCCCCAGCAGGCGTTTGTTCAGCATCAGACATCCAACAGCTGCCCAGTTCAGGTAGACCTGAGCGGCCAGAGACCTACTGACGCCCACCAGCCCCACGAGAGAATATCCTTCACCAAAAAGGTAAGTGTGGTGATGACTGAGGGACACTGGATATCCTGGTGCGCAGCAGGCCAATGATTGTGATCTCATAATTTGTTCAGAAGGTCATCGTTTAACATTCAAATAGAATTGGTGGTTTTAAGTCCAAAGCACACGGCCGTGTCAGGACGGACGCAAAATAACTTTTTTTAAATCGACTTGAGTCTTAAACAAAGAGAGACAAAAAATACAGCCTGCATACATTCGTGCTCTGTGCGATTTGCTGTGTGTCCAGATACATTTGTGCATGATGGTAAAATAGATTGTATGGTCAGAGTGGGTGTTTTTCAACCACGCCCCTGATATTATTATCGATGCTGTGATGATCCATGACCTCTGGAATGGCGTATGAATAACTTGGGTTGAATCACGCCTCACCTGTCCATGTGTGGTCTCACTCAATGCTCCCCAGATGGTTCACGCTCTCTCCCCCAAGACGAGCAAGTCTCCACCGCTGGACATCTCTCAGCCTGTCGCCATAAGTGTCCCTGCCAAGGTAGGATACTTCAGTATGCATGACCTGGTAAATAGTCACAGTAACCACAGTTAATAGAAGAACAATAATAAAGATAGACGCATTTAAAGAGGAGTGTCATTGATGTAACGTATTATTGCAGCGACCAACTCAAAACACACTAGGAGGTGTGAAGTAGGTTTTCCATGTCCTGTCCCCCGGGGACATTTGAGTTTCCCCTCACGCCCAAAGGTGACCCAGAAATGTACGTTTAAAGTAGCGTTCTCTTGGGAAGCTGAAGGAGAGCGTGCACGTGGTCCGGTTGATTGCACACCGGGTCGGGCGGGGTCTTGACGTGACAAGTGTGTGACGTCAACTGGAATTCTAGCAATCAGTTGTTGTTATTTCAGAAGCCATCATCTTTTGTAGCAATAGTGGTATTTATAGATAATACACTAGTAGTATTATGTCGTTGTTGCAGTCGTTTTTTCATGCAACAGGCTTTTTATTACGCTTTTAAGTTTATTTCAGACAGTGGTCGTAACTATAGGAACTAGATGAGCTTAGTTTTTTCATCAGTGCATAACAATTACATCTCAGAGATACAGAGACAGTACGTCCACAAAGTGCATTCTAATTCAGAAGCTACAATTCCCTTTCCGAGATGTCCTCAGAAAAGTTGGGTCTCAATATATTTTTTGAAGATTGGGTGGGTGTGATGTCGGAGGGTACGGATCGAGAGACTACCCTGGCCTGAACGCCAACATCAGGGATTTTATCTTGATGAGAGCATTACCGTATTTTCCGGACTATAAGTCGCTCCGGAGTATAAGTCGATCAGTCAAAAAATGCCTCATGAAGAGGAAAAAGCCATATATAAGTCGCACCGGACTATAAGTCGCATTTATTTAGAAATGTATTTCACAAAATCCAAGACCAAGAACAGACAGAGGCTCTTTTTGGACACAGAGGCCAAAAAGACTAATATTAATGAAGAGAAGGAGTGAATGGCAGCGATAACAAAGGCAGCCAAGAGGAAGGCCCAGAAGGTTTGTGAAGGAATTTACAAAAGATTCACAGAACGAAAATGCTGATGTGGTACACCAAACTTTGGCTAAAATGTGGAGAATACAATGCAATCAAGCATTTTGGGCGATGTGGTTTTAAAAGGACGTGCACGTTCATATATAAGTCGCACCTGACTATAAGTCGCAGGGGCAGCCAAACTACGAAAAAAAACGTGACTTATAGTCCGGAAAATACGGTAAGTTCACACTGCATAGAAACAGCTATGCAATGACATAGATGACATGTCAGGATCAACGCTATTAAAACCAAGTGATGCACAAATATGCTCCAACAAATAAATACTCATCCATCTTTTATCTGCCAGGTCTTAGAGATGATTGGCGGTCGTGCTGGCGAATCCCAGCACTTGGCCTCCTCTGATTCGCCGCAGTCACCCCAAATGATATCCATGTTGCTGAGGTCATGTGACATTCAGCTGAGTGAGACCTGTCAGCAAGAGCTCAACAGTAAGCTTGGGGCCACAGCTCTTGGGATGGCTAAAGGTGAGAAAGGAAGGGATTCATCTCACTCTGGCAATATGTTTATTGATATGATTCTTAATGATCCAATAGACAAACTGTTTCAAACTGTTGAGTTTTTTTCAAGGTTTGTGTAGTGTTAAAACATTTGATAAACCCCCGGTATTCCAGGTCATAATGGTGCCCCCCTAGCTTCCCAGAAGCCCCCACTGCCTAAGAACCCGGCCCGCCTGATGGCCCTGGCCCTGGCAGAGAGTGCTAACCGGGCCGAGGAGGCTTCGCTACCCTACAGACCACCTCAGAGTGTTTACAGACCCCCTCACACAAGCTTCATTCACAAGGTTGGTACTCAGTGTTCTCAGTCTCAGGGGAAATGTACTTCTACATGAGATAAGTCATCCATGAAGCCTCCATGGTTACGTTATGTTTTTAAACACAAGACGTTTCATAAAAATAACATTTTCTGAGTAAATCTCAGTCCTGGTGTATCGGTGAGTGTAAGGTGGTGTACTGATAAGCAGGGTTCGCTGAAGTAGCAATCAATGTATCAAACCGAGACATAGACATGCTTTTAACATGTTTTTCGATAAAACACCATTGCACCTTCGCTACAGAAACTGACAATTATCAATCTATTATTTAAATGTTGTTGCTCTGCAGGATATAGAGTCCAATCAACAGCCAGCCCTGTCCCCTGAGGCTAAACCACCCCCTCCCTATTCCACTGAGCCCAAGCAAGTGGTATGTATCTGATCAGTACAGTTGTTGTAATTTATGGAATGGCTATAGAACCAGTATTTAATAGGAATTCAAGTGCCATTATGTGTGTTCTTATCTCTCTGTGTGGGGTATTTTGGGACATTGCATAGACCAAAATCACAAACTACTCCTGAGATAGTCACAGCAGTAGGAATAGGTGACAGTGGAATAGATTGCATACATATTTGGTCGCATACTATTAAGTTTTTTTTCTGTTCCATGTCCCAACAAAGTCGTTTGTGCGTGTGGTTATTTTCAGGACATGGGAACACTCTCCTCGACGACCTCTGGCTCCGACCCTGTGACCTCAGACATATCCCGGGTCAACTCCTCAGAAGACGACCAAAGCTCCGACCCATTCTATAGTAATGTGAACATTACCTCCGGGCAAACCCCTATCAGGAAGGGCCGCAAGAAGCCTCCCGCCTATGGTCGCCAGCTCTCTGCCCCTTCGTCGACAGTGAGCCACGCCGGTGCCAACCCCACTGCCTCTACAACCTTACACCAACAGAGCGACTCAGTGCCTCAGCTACAGCTCTGTTCCACCGTCTCCCAGCCCACCAGCAGCCAGCCCTTCCAGCCCCAGCTGCACCACTCCAGCTCCGAGAGCTCCCCCCTCTCCAAAGTGCATCTCCACCAGTCGGGCCGGCCAAAGGTTCCCCCGAAGCCCTTGGACTTGGTGGCCCCTAAAAGGGAGCCCCTTTTTCAACGGAGCCGCGACCTTCCCCTCCAGGTGGCCGCGGGGCCTCCGAGGGAGCAGCACCCGTTTGCCAGAACGAACCTCCGTCGATCTCTGGATTCGGGAAGGGTGCAGTGTTTGATTGGTCAGCCGGAGTTTCAGAGCCCGTTGGTCCGGGCATTCTCAGAGCGTCTGGGTGGGGTTCCAGACAAGCTGGCCAGATACCATGCGGCTCAGATGGCCAACCAGTTAGCAGCTGGCTGCCCCCCTCCGCCTGCACTGGTAGGTGATGATGGAGAGGCTCTGAAAGATTGCTTTGAGTTCAAGAGAGATGTAGACCACTCAATTATTTAAGCCTTCTACAATTATCATATTTGATTTTACCATTATCTTTGTGAAGTCAAATCTGACTGCAGTAACTAAAGACATCAGAAACGTGTTGGAATATTTGAATGCTATTTCTATCTTGGATTGCCACGATTTTTGCGTTTAAAAACTTGTGCATCCCTAACCCTAACTGTTTTCTTGTCCCTAGGCAATGGCAGCCCAGCACCACTTTGCACAAGCGAGCGTCAAAGCAGAGAAGCACAGGGACAAGCAGAACCTATATTATGAGATTTGTGGTCCTGAGGGGGAGGAGCCCTTCCCTTATCGACCACCCAGTTACTCCAGACACGCCTTCTGTAATCCAAGACCAGACCAGGAAGGAAGCCTTTTCCCTGCGCCTCACCTCCAGCCCCACTCTTCCCATGAGTCCTACCATAGCCCCGCCCTGTCCAACCCCTCTCAACACCACGGTCTCCCGGAAGCAAGCCACTTCCCAACCTCTCACGGGGACCCATGTCATCCTCAGCAAGCGTCTTTCGCGAGACCGTCAGCCGGGAGCGAGATACATCCCCTCTCCAGAGGCAGTGAGATGCACCCCATTCCCGCCACCTGCTTCAGCCCCCTCGCGCCCCCGGCCGCGTCCGCCTCTCGCACATTCGCTTCGTCGCCGCGAAAGGGACGCCATGCGTCCTCTCTGCATGCCTCCAACCATCACAACCAGCACCCTGCGCCGCTACACCCCTACTTTGAAAACGGCCGTGTGTGTTACCGCGACCAGCCCCCAGAGGACGTGCGCCTGCCCCCTGCCGCTAACGTACACCGAGCGAAGAGGCCAGCGCCCCAGGCCAAACGCCACGGCTCCCAGAGGCAGTACAGACCACCTGCGGAGCCCGACCAGCCCGTCTATGTCAATTACCCGTTCACCCTCTCGCCGTCCTCCCTCCCTCCTCCGACCTCCTCTTCTGTCGCGCTCCCCGTGAGTCAAGGTTGGGCTACCACCGACCTGGACTCTCCCCGGGAGCGATCCCCCCTGACCTCGCCTGGTGAGAGCCTTTCTTCTCCCAGCTCTCTCCCTTCCACCCCAGGAATGACTTCTACCGCTCCGAAAGCCAAAGGAGACCAAACGTTCTGCAGTCGGGCCAATGCTGGTAATGATCCAGCTCAGGAAGGGGATGACCAAACTCCACGTGTGACAAAGCGTTCATGGTCCGAGGATGAAGAGCAGGAGACGGCGGAAGCCGTTTGTCGGGACCCCAACCCACTTTCGGGTCAAAATATTGCGGTTCTGCTAATGGCCAAGATGGCCGAAGAGGATGGAAGTGAAATGGATAGCGAAAGCCCGAGCCGTCCTGCTCCTCCTTGCCCCATTCAAACGCAATTCAAAAGCCAACAGTATCACAGTTCAAACCCCTTTACCCCTCCTCAGCCTCAGCCTCCACCCCCTCCCTACTCCGCCGCTTTGTTCAGTTGCTCCTCATTCCAGCAGGCGGGGGGCCCGCGTCGCGCCTCCTCAGGGGGGAGCCAGTACTATCGCCAGTCCTACGATATCCTGCCCCCCCCAGACCCGTTGTTACGGTTCCACCGGGCCTCTGAGCAGCCGTCTCGTTTGAATTCACGGACACGCAGTTGTCACAACCAGCTCTACCCTTCCCATCGCTCCTCTCATGCCTATCGACCCCCTGCACTATTCGGCCTCTCCAGCAGTGATTCTATTGGTTACATGGCTCAGAACATGCAGCAGTCCAACGCAGGGCCACGCCTGCCCAACCAGGCTCAAAGCTCTGCCACGGGGGAGTCTGTCCCAGACACCTCTGCTTTGAGAGGAGTGGTGGGTCCAAACGGTGTGTCTGGGGCAAAGTGGAGCCAGACACGATCATACTGCTAGGACTGTTAAGTTGACCCATCATGGTTCCCGTTGTAGCACTCCTAGTGGCTTATTGTAGCCCAAAAACACAACAGATCTATCATAGCACAGCCCTGTCCCATCACCTCTCAGGGCAATAAGAGTCAGCCCTGGCCTTTGGAAGTCATCAACTTTCCCCCAAAACAATTTGGTCGCATTTAATACTAAGATTGATCAACTTTGCTTTAGTGATCTGACATGACTGCAGCTTCTGAACTGCCATCATATCCAACAGGATTTGTGTCTTAACAGAAGGCCCAACCGTTTAGTCCCATATTACTAGAAAACGATACATTTTTATAATAATCACATGATTTGGGTGTTGTTGAATTGTCAGCTCTCTGGTTAAGAGCTTTGTAAATGTAAACTACATTCTTGTATATACTTTTGTCTTTTCTTTTTTGCAACGAGGCCTCGATATTCGATTCTTGGTCAAATATTAACTCAGTCATTAACTTATTTGTATTTTTTTACTACATATTAATTTATTTAGGTTTTTCCAGGACAATACTGGTCCAGGTGATTTAAACATCGTAACCGTCTCTCCTGGCTGTACTGAAACATCTGTTTGTAATGATTCTGCCGAGGAGCATGTAGCGCCCCTGCCGTGAATGGAAGCATTAGCAGTAGCAGTAGCTCTAACCGGTAGCAGCCTTGTTCATACACTAATTCAAACAGACTCCTTACTTGATTTGTGTAACACTTGTGGTAGAGCACTCTACAGAGGAAGAAGAAGATGGCGTAACCACCAAAAATGTTACAAGTAACACTTTTGTGCTACTGCTACCGTTTTGAGCTACTGCTACCAAAGTGCTACTGCTATTGTTTACATCTGTGGCGAGGGCTTGTGCACGCTACAACAGTTATTTTGACAACTGATATCAGTGAGGCCGGGAGAGACAGTGGTTTTATCACCCAGGCAGTATGGTCCTTTAATGCTAACTTCAACATCTGGTGCGCTTTTTAATTTAAATGGATGCATGTTGGACAGGCAGGCTGTGTGTGTGTGCAGATGGGGCTTGTGCGACAGCAATCTAATCTAGAATACTATAGACTCGTGTGTTCTGAAGCCAAGACTATAGATTTTATACCAGTGTTACTTAACGGATGAGTTGTGACCAAGAAGTGTTACACGGATCAATTTTGATTGAACGGTGAAAGAAATGTGACACTTAATACATTGGTCCGACCCCCACTTCAGCTCAAGTGACCACATGACACGGTCTTGTCCCTCAAGTCAAACCACACAGTTGTTGCCAGCCAGGCCAATTTAAAGCAAATCAAATCAATTGGACTCACATTCAAGACTAACATGAATAACCAAAAGTGTCGTTTGAAACAAAACACTGGCCAATAATGGTGCGAATGTGTCTGTGCCATTATAGATTAGAAGTGAAAACTAGGAGCAATTTTCTTATTTTTTATGTTTAGACTGAAAAAATATATAATTTTGTTTTGTGTTCTAATATATACATATAGGATTCAAACAAACCAATACTTTATTTTTCCCGTAAAGAAGCATCGGTACCCATTTATTTTTAAATACATTGTAGTCTTAACTTTTTAGATAAGGGCAAACCGAAAGATGGTCTTGTTTTGTAGTTGCTCTTTAGTGAAAGCACACAGTTTAGGAGTCATTACACTTCTAGCAATCTGTCTCAATGGAACCAATGGTAATCCCTCTGTATACATGTCCTACTCTATACCTCTATTATTGAGGGTCTTGGCTTAGATTTGTAGCCATAAAGCACTATGCAATTCGCTGTCTGCATGACCACTTTTCTATGTCCCATCAATTGTTTAAGACCAAATTCATTAATGACCATATTTAATGAAAAGGGTTTTGTTCGGCCTAAAACATACATTCCATTTCATGCACAGCACAAACAAATCATGTTTGCCTTTCTGTGGACATTGCAAGTGTAACTTCACATGAGTTCTGAGCTATAATGACAATGCTGTTCAAATGCAGTAACAGCTGGTTTTGTCTTACATGATGAGCTAGGAAAATAGTTACATAAGTAAACTTAAGGTTTGCAGTTGCATTGTTCAGACATACTAGCCTTAGGAAGATGTTTACATGTGTCTTATTCATACTTGGAAGTTTTGACTTCTAAGAATTTTTATGTCCTGTTCCCTTTCTTATACCTAATATGTTTGATTGGTGTCAGAGAGATTCCAAGACATAAGGCACAAAGCAAGCAAAGGGACCTCAATACACACACACTGCCACTGTACTTTAACCCTTTGTAAAATTGCAATTACTCAAACATTTGCCTGAGATCCACCTTTGAGATAAGATCGTACACTCCGTTTACATTCTGTGTGCAGTATGTATGCATGCGTGCATTGTGTCTCAAATAATTTCCCATACCTATGCATTGATTTAGACATTAGAATCCAAGTAAACTTCTGGCAAGTATTAAATGTTTGCATAGGTTTGTGATGTTCTGAGGTCCAAAAGCAGTTTCAAATATGGAGACTGTAAATGTTCTCTAATTAATAAAAGATTTGCTGGCTCAGTGAGGAAGTTTGTCTTTCTTTTGAAATTCTTGAATTTATTTAAACTTTCAGGGCTGTACCCTATGTCCAGGGGTGCAATTGTGATGTCATTCTGAGAGCCCAGCGTCGACCCAAATCATCTCAGAATAATTAGTATACTTCGGTCTAAATAATTTTAGATCGATTTACTATGGAGCATGAATATTTGTTTAATATCCGATATCTTAAATTAACCTCAGTGGTCATCTATTGTGGTTGTGTTTAGCATGCCTGTCACATCAACAACCCTGTAAAATATATTTTCTTTTACCATGAATCATCAAATAATCATTGAGCTGAGGACTCTAAATTAACTTGGAATTTCTGAGTTGGGTACAGCCCTACAAATGTGGTTCCCAATATTGTGCTCTATTTATCTAGAAATATAAATAAAATACTTGGTTGCTTGTTTATGCAACCAATAAATGTCCGATTTACAGAGAATAGTGTCCGAATTCTATATTTGTTCCCTTTTCCCTATATAGTGAACATTATTTAGTACACGATTTAGGGAACATGTGAGCCAAACATAACACAGCCTATATCTTCGAGGCGACCTTCAAACTTCTAAGCCAATCACGTAAGTATACAAAATGTTATTTAAATGACCGCTGAGCCATTGCAGGTCATAGATTGTCATTGAGACATTAATTCAAATGACTTTTGAAACAGTATTTGGTTTGTATATCTAGTGTTTATTAATATGAAAAGTGTTCTTTGTCATCTTTATTGTCAATATTTCACATACATTACACTGCGAAGATATAAAGAACTTTCCAAACCAAAACAATACATGAAATCTGAATGAACTGAACAAATACAACTCTCCAAATTATTATTTGAGTCAAGTTATGGGTCCCAGAAGACGTTCCACAGCTACGCGTCCACTATTAATGACATCATTAACAGAGACGCCATCATAGGAGGAGCCCACGAGAGACAGAGGAATGTTCTTCTCCGCCACGTACCTACGCATACACTCTGCAGAGACACACAAAAACACACAATCCACTTATGCATTGCTTGACATTTGATCAAACTATTTTCTCATTGTATGGAAAATGTGTGTGTATTGTTGAAAACAAACTCACCGACACGATTCCAGTGCCCAAGGTAATACTGAGGAATACAGTTCTGGTAAGAAAGGAAAATTGACATTATGCAGTAGGAATTAGAAATCTGAGGCTGAATTCCACTACGCATTCACTTACAATACTTTGTTCTTTAGTCTACATCTGAAGGAATGTTTGGGCGGATGCTCTTCAAAGTAATCTTAGCTAATCGATATTCTGTGGAATTCTATGGAACAGTTTTTCTTGTTCTTTCCACAAAGACCTCAATGGATCTGCACATCTTTACCCTCATGAAAATGCTAAGATTAAGCAATTTGGAAATGCCTCCATGTGCTTACTTAACAAGTCAAATATACAAATAATTCATACGTCTGTATATTGGACTGAGTCGGCTGAGCTGATGTTACAAGCTTTTTAGCTTTTTACAAGTGCACGTTGCATACATTTCTCGTTACAACTCAGTAATTCTCTTTTAGTTACTCAATCAAGTTACGCTTAACCATAAAAAAAAACATTAAGTATTAAGTTCTTCTACAAATAAGACCAGGCAAATCACAATTTAACGAGTGACCTTTCTGCATCCACCATTTAACTTTTAACTAGTGTAGCTATTATAAGTATTGCATGAGCATCAATTCTAAAATACTTTGACAAAGATGTTAAGGTGAAACCAGGAAATGAACAGGTGCACACTCAAGACATTCACCCCAGAGCTACCTTCTGCAAGGCCACCTTGCACCAGCTGGGGGCTGCCCCCACTCCCAGGTGCACACGGACCGCCTGGGTGGCTGCTGCCAAGAGATGCTCCTCGGATACAGAGTCAGGTGATCCAAACACTTCCTGGAACCAGGCTCCGCCCATCATCACCTGGCATACAGAGAACCATGGCAACCCAGAGCAGTTATAATTTCTGTAGCAAAACATCTGCGCTTTGTATTTGTCTATTGCTAAATTAATATAAAATGTGCCTACCGTTAATCTGGTAGTGACTCCTTCAGGACTGTTATGTTGAGGAAAAGGCACAGAGTCGTAGACCACTCCTAATACGCCTTTATCCTCTGTGGATGGAACCAGATGACCAAATCCCTGAAATTGGCAGATTGCTCGGTGTATGTAATTTATATACACATACACAGACACACACACAGTCACCAGGTTTTAAATGTTGTCCAGACAGAGTAAGGTCTTTACCTCAACAGGGAGGACGGAACCCTGGTACTCCAGGTTCACAACAGCAACAGTCACGTAGGAGATTTGCTTGGCCTGTTTGATGAGCGGCTCCAGAGGTTGAGGCAGGGCTGAGACCAGAGCTAAGGACCAGCAGACCGGAATAGACCGATATATCAAGGAAATTGTTCAGCAAATGTCTTAAAAGGAGGAGCAAGAATGTGAAAATGATATATAAGTGTATTCATATTTAAACTAGTCCAAGGATCAAACTGATGCACTTGATGTTATTTTGGCAAGCTGAGTAGATCTGACTTGGTAGGATCTCCTTAGACCTCTGAATGTCAGCAGAAAATAGTCTTATAATACTGCCACCCAAAAATAACCATCCACACGCGGATGCATAATTACTTAATATTGTCTTATACCTGCTAGCATGAGTATTGATCTGATCTTGATATTCTCTGTCAAGACTACCTATACAGGCAGCTTAAAATATACCTTGTGGTTTTCCTAGGACAGCATTTCTTGTGACTAAATCTTTCCCTTGGTATGAACGTAATCATTATATTCAATGAAATCCGATATTTACCTTTAGCTGGCAAGGCAGAGATGACATGGTCAGCAGATATGGTCCCATCCTCCAGCTGGATCTGAATCATATGACCACCAGACAATTACAAGCGATGTTTCTTACAATTACAAGACAATTACAACCCTGTAACTCACCTCCCAACCTGAAGAGGAGAGGTGCATCTTTTTAACTGCAGCATGGCTGCAGAGTTGGGCATTCCCACTTTGTAACAGCCAATCAGCGAGGGCCTCTGGGAGGCTGCCCATGCCCCTGAGTAGAGACCATTGGGCCCAGGATTCTTCCCGGGACCTCTGGGCCAGAGCACCAGGCAGGACAACCTGATCCTGGCCTTCAATAACAACAACAGTCACATTGTATTGAGAAATAGAGTGAATAAGATATATTCATTACAGAGGTCCCATGTCAGCTTTTAGATACTAATGGAGAAATAACCTCAAGGCAAATGTAAAAAGTAAAACATTTTTTCTGTATTCATTATTCAACCGCAGCGAGACACACCTGACCCAAGAAGCATGCCCAGCACTATGGAACCTCTGCGCTGTTCGGCCCTGTGGAGCGGAGGGAAACACGAGCGCACACTCAACTTCCTGCAGTCCCCCGCAAACACGCCACGACACAGGCTGTCTATGGCTATGTCAGCCAACTAG
>OMKX01113597.1:0-12319 GCA_900302425.1 Brosme brosme | reverse complement strand
AATTTAACCCTATACAATTTAAGTTACCTTCCCTGCGATCGCGCCGACAGATGCGTCACGTGACGGATTTTGGCCTTTTTGGATTGGATCAGGGACTTAACCAACGTGATTGGATAATCTCCGGCTATCCCCTCATTAATATTCATGAGGTTCCCAGATTCCGCCTACGGAATACACATTCGCCACCGGGAAACGGGAGAACCGGGTGAGTACGAGGGACGCCTTGTTCTATACTGGGCTGGTTGCGCCGATGCTCGGTGGTCCTAACTGGCTTAAATTTCGTTGAACAAAAACAACTGGCTGCATATTTGTGTGTGAATGGATACGGTAGTGGTTCCTCAGAACACGACATACTGGTGAGTAGCCAATGTGGCTAATTGTGACCATCGGGATTAGCTTGCTTAACTGGATCCGGTGTTTCCAGGCGAGCTAACGCGTGAATAAACCATCTTGTCAGCGAATCATTGTTGTATGTTATGTTGATCTGGACAACGCAGATAGATGCCATCCGTTGTACAAAGCCGACCTAGAGTGTGTTGCTAAAACGGCTTCAGTATTTTACTTTACTGAAGGCCAGAGATGTTCATGCTAGCAACCACATTGTGTTTCATTAGCACCGTTATGGTGTTGGTTCGGACAGTCCGGTGTGTGTCCATCTTCGGTCAATTGGTGATCAGAGAACGGGAGGGCGCCCCACCCAGTCAGCATAGTCGTGTGTGTTAAACTGTTTCTTGCTCTTGGTTAAAAGGTTAAAAAAAACCTATGTTTTTTTTGTTAACTATTTATTACTAGTGCTCAACCTGCTGTCTGTGAGTTCCCTGCACATTAACACATCATTCAATGCTAGCTAAGTATCTGTATTCGCTTTTAAATGTACCGTGGTCATTTATTTTATTTCAGATTACGACAAGCATCGACAAGTGACGTGCTTCTCGACGGTTGAGTTATTCAATGAGTATATTTTATTTAACGCCGTGGCCTTGAGAGCTAAGCATTTGATCTTGCAGCTCCTGGGGACATGTGCAGTCCTGCTGCGGATAACGGTGCTCTGCGACCCTAGACTAGCTATCAGGGGTGGAGTGTGTATTCTGTAGCCGAACTAAAACCCTTTCTTCTCAATCCCAGCGTGTCGTGATGAGAGTTACGAATTGAAGAGATCAGTGGAACCTTGGATCGACCAGAGGCTGGCCAGGAGAGAGAGATGCTGGAGGCTGACGTGGAGACCTTGGGTTCAGAATTGGCTCTAGAGCTGCAGGCCGATACAGAAATGGGGAGCGGGGATCTGAATGCGGAGGTGTTGCGGCTCTCCCTGGAGCTCCAGGAGGCCACGGATCAGAAGCTGCAGGCGGCCCGCTACGGCCTGGTGGTGCTGGAGGAAAGCTCTGCCCTCAAGACCAAACACAGGCAGCTGGAGGAAGAGCATGAGGCACTTAGACAGGAGCTACAGCAGCTCAAAGAGGTAGGATGAGTCAGACTCTGGCATTACAGCACATCTTTCATATTTAATACGTTTGTTGTAACATACTTAATTATTTGGTAGAGCCTCAAATGGCTTCTGAGAAAACTCACGTTTCAGCGTTCCGTAATCAAAATATATTATGATAAATTGAGAATCTTTGGAATTTACCCTGTTGGTTAGTTTTTTATGATTTACAAATTTACTAAATTGGTCCTGTACTAAACTATGCATTTTCACAAGTGCATAGTTTACATTTACATTCAATTCCTTGACTATATCTGCTTATTACTTGCTTATTATAAGTGCTAGTCACACACACTGTATAGTGCAGTACTGACCTCTGACAAAGGCCATGTCAGTCAAACCAAGCATGCGGGCGCCATTGACATCTTTACAAATACTTTAATGAAATAAGTAATATTAGGAACCATAATGCTGCGGCTAGTATAAGCAAGTTTAATATCAATCTCCTGTTATACATAACTCTTCTTAACACACAACACAAAGATACATTCTAGTTCACATAGATGTATTCTATTAGCAGACACTTTCATCCTAAGGGACTTGCAATTGAAGTTGAGAATAATCAAAAGCTAGAAAAAATGAAACATGACTTTGATCTTTGATGTTTTAAAAAACAAGCACGAGAAAGTGCAGGACACATGCAGGAATCAAAGTAAGGTTTATTTGTTTCGTTGTTTCCGGTGCTCATGAGTAAGTGCAGGTCAAACATCCCAACAATAGCATGTCATATTTGGTCAATGGCGCTGGCCTTGCATGTTTGTTGAATACACAATGCATATGTGCTCTTCTTTTTATTGTATTGTAATGGGAAAATTGAATTAAAAAGATCACATACATAGATGATTTGACTACCAAGAGTTGTAATCTGAGTAGGGTTATTCCATTGACTCGTTTTCTCCTTACTGTGTGAAAATTGTTCAATCCTTGAAACATATAGGCCTTTCACACATGAACTCCGGATAAACTCTGGAGAATCAGGTCGGGAGATGATCCCGAGTTGCCCATTCACACATGCAACACACAACCGGAGATAAGCCGCATCAGACGTGTTCACACATCCTGGAGATACTCCAGATACTTTAGGCCAGGGGTGGCACCTGAGTAGAGCGTGTAGGATGCAGAACATGACCCAAAATGTTTGGTTTACAACACATCGAAGGTCGCGGGTGAGGCTACCAACTCCGTAATGTCGACTCTTTTTGCGGGGATATCAATACTGCATTTATTTAGACGTATCCGAAATATCAACAGAAGAGTGGGAAGCAGAAAGAAGTTAGAACGCAAAATACAGGCAAGAAGAGAAAAGCACGAAGCAGGTCCATGCTCCCGGTTTCGCGCCAGGCGCATAATAGAAATGCCATCAACACGTCAGCAACACGCCCACTCGCTCATTGTGAACTCTGCAGCTCTCCGATTCTCTGGACTTTACACTAGGGGCCTGGCCGGGTAAACTCCGGGATGGCGGATTCGGACATTTGCGTTTAACACATACAGCCCCTCCGGGTATTATCCGGAGAATGTCCGGCTTACAGTGCAGGCCTAATAATGTACCAGCCAAGCAGGAATTCTTAAAGTGGTGGTGACAATGACTCAAACATCCATCATTTTGATCTCACTTTAGAATGTGGCACCTATTCAATCCAGGTCAGGTCTGTCCAGTTCATCTGAAAGTTCAAGACTTAGAATCCTGTGTAATTGCACGTTGAATTGTTGCGTGATCACCGCCAATGTAACATCTTACGTAACAAATGTCAAGTAAAGCCAAAGGGAATTGGGTCGAAGGATTTGCTAATAATTCACATCGTTCACATGCACCCATTTTTTGGCAGGTAAGCAAATATTTCAAGCATTTCATAATGCACGTTGAATCGCGGTTGTATAAGCCTTAGTGACCTAATGCTCAGGGGACCACATTGAGTCACATGTTCATTTTACTTATCTCCTTATAGTGCATCACTTTCATCTACTGTTGTTGATGTGCACTGATGGATGCAGCGTTTTGAGTGCATCATGCCATCTGTAATGATGTGGGGGAGGAATCGGAGTCTAAACCTTCAGTGTTAGCGTCAGACTAATGTAATCTACCAAATCAAATTTGGAAGAATTCTCTACCTTTCTCATGGTTGTAGAAAACAAAGAATAAAGGGGGGAAAGGCTGGTATTGTCCTCCACACTAATGGCAAAATACTTTCCTGTTGTTATTACAATGACCAAATTTAAATGACTAGTTGTCATGCTTTACAGTCTTCTTTGCTTCATAAAATAGTGGCGACCGTCAAAGTTTATCGTGTCATTGGAAGCAATGCCCCTTTTTCCTTTTGGTTCGACATTCTTGGTTTCTTTTATATTGGAATGTGTTTTATGTAGAGGGTTCACATTTCCCTTTGGTTTTTCCATGGTTGCATAGGCCTTCGCAGACTCTGTGAGCAGTCAGAAGCGTGCAGCTGCAGACGGAGAGTGCCGGGAGGAGAATCTCATTCAGGAGACAGCTACTAAGGAGGCTGCCATGGCAACCCGCTTGGAAGAAGTCCAGGCGGAGTTGAAGCAGGCACGCCTGGCTTTGGGCAATGCCCACGCTGAAATTGATAGGATTGGGGGCCTCTCTGGACATCTGAAGAAGGTTTGGCTGCTCATCATCATCCTATTGACCCATTGCACCTATATAATGGTGACAAACATCCACATGCTCCCTACACAAACATGGGACTGGGACTTCTTCCCTGTCAATTCAAAATAAACTGGCGGCTTATTTTTTGATATAACCGACACATGGATATTTCAACACCCTAGTCAAATGTACATTTTTTCAATACACGCAAACTATATCAAGGTCAACAGTATTCAAATATTCTAAAATATCACAGCATGCAGTTAATATACCACCTTGCTCTACTGTCCTAGTTGTCTACATTGATGGTTTCTGCTTTCTGCTGCCTTGCTCATGGGCTGTGTTTTCCAGGAGTCTGAGTCTCTGGAGGTAGAGAAGGACCACCTGCGGGACGAGATGAAGGAGTACAAGGTGCGCGAGCTGAGGCAGCTGCAGGACAACTGCGAGCTGGAAGAGGAGAACATTTCTCTGCAGAAACAGGTGTCCGTGCTGAAGGAGAACCAGGTGAGTCCGAACACCTTCTGCCTGAACCCCCTAGTCCACATCAAAACCCTGCTTATCACATTTACAATGGGTTTTAGATGTGTTTTCATGATTAGCTGTTCGTGTTGAAGGAAAGGATCAATTACACTCTTGTCAAAATAGCTTTTAATGTTGGAGAAGAATTTGTGCCAACTATGAGATCTTGCAGATGTCATGAATTACATTTGACATGTGAATCAACCTGGTGCTCATTTTGACTTGCTTATTGCTTACTGTTAATAAATTCTTCCCTTAGAAAACCTGGTTATTTAGAAAATGGTTTTTCCTTGCTCTTTCGGAGCCTGTGACGCCCTTTGAGACTGTAATTGTGAATATAAATCATGTGTACTTGATTTGGCTTGAATACGATTTATACGCATCACTTAAATAATCTCAGTCCGCAAAACATGTTGTCTATAATACTGCCTTTTATAGGGTTCTGCTTGTTAAATCAAGCGACCACAGCATTCTTTATAGTGCTAAAGTGCTGAAAGACACAGAAAGATTCCAGAACCAAGCCTCAATGCAAACACAAATGAATCCTTTTTAGCACGTATAAAGTTTAAAGAAAGTATATAGGAATACGTAAGACTTCTGTCTATTTTTCTGAGTGACGTGCAAAGGCGAGGCGAGCATGTGTAACTGGTATGTGAAACTGGTATTGTTTAGTGTCTGAGGGTGTGGGACAAGGACCGCTGATTGCAATTTAATCTTATCTGGTATTGGAGGCTCTCTTCTCTCCCAGACCTCATCCACACGAATATCAAAACGTATTTTTTCCCACTCCATTTTCAAAAATATTCCTCTCCACACCAACGGTGTCATAGAAAAATATCCGTCATCGTTTTGCGAAACCTCAGTTTCACCTGTCAATATGAACACACAGAAAACTGTTTTGAAAAATCTCCTTCCTGGAAGAAGTTTTTCAAAAGCTTTGTTTTCAGTGACCTGAAACGCTGTTTTGGTGTGGACGGGAGGCCAAAACGCAGAGAAAATACTAAGTTTTTAGAAATACTCAGACCCTTTTTCTCGTGTATTTTCTCCATCAGTGCATTAAGACACAAGCACTCTGTTGAAATGTAGGCAGATCCTTGTGGCATGTGAACAGTTTTCCATTTGAATGCATTGGTTTCCAAATATAACTATTTAACCACATGAACGTTACACTGTGTGTATGCACGTTGTCACTATGACACAACACCGCACCAGCTGATTTCACTAATTACCATGGCTTCAACCAGAGATAGGAAACTGCAAGGGAGTCAACCAGCTGCCGTAATTACTGTAATTAAAAGCCTGCCGCCGGTTGGGGGTCAGTGCGGCGGTGGCAATCATCTGCCATGGAGAGTAGCTGCAGATAACAGATCACACTCAAGGTGGTTCACTTGAGAAGCATTGGAGCGTTACCCACGCCATTGTTTTTCTGAAAAGCGGCGCGGCGATTTCTGGGGGGGGCCAGGGGTCACGACCTCTCATCCCGCAGAGGGGACTCGCATCGGAGTTGAAATCTTTGATTGCGGAGCGCCGCATGGCGTAACGTGCGCGCACGGTGTCTTAACGCCTCTGAAGCGAACGCACCGTAACAAGGCTCTTCGTCCTATTTAAAGACCATAAGACCTTAACACATGGCTGTTTTGTGTCCCGGGGCTCTCGTTGCCGTGGCGTTGCAGGTGGAGTTTGAGGCGGTGAAGCTGGAGCTGACCCAGAAGGACGAGGAGCAGGAGGACCTGCGGGGGCAGCTGGACGAGGCGGCGCGCCTCAAGGAGATCGCGGAGAGGCAGCTGGACGAGGCCCTGGAGGCCCTGAAGGAGGAGCGCGAGCAGAAGAACAACCTGAGGAGGGAGCTCTCGGCCCTCTCCCTGAACCCCTTCGACTCCGTGGGCAACCTGGAGCTCCACCTGGACCAGCTGGACGAGAGCCAGGAGGAAGGGGGCGGTCGGGGGGGCGAGGGCGAGGACCAGGACAGCGGCTTTAACAACGGCCCCGTCTCCGCTCCCGATTCTGCTAACCCTCCTCACTCGGGTGGCTCCAAAACCAACGGCCTCATCCAGCGCTACTCCACGCCGCGCAGCAGCGACGTGTTCCTGCGCGCGCCCACGTCCGGCCTGGTGTCCGACCTGCTCAGCGAGCTGCACTTCTCGGATAGCCAGAAGCTCAAGCAGCAGCTCCTGCAGGTACAGGACATTGATGCGCTGGCACTCTCGTGTATTACCTGTGTTGGAGGTTCAGTGCTATGACATCATGGATGCACCTTCCCGCCCGGACAACCTCAGCTACACGCAATTCTTAATGAAGGTTTCTCCTCAGAGACATAACACATATATGTATGTATGTATGTATGTATGTATGTATGTATGTATGTATGTATGTATGTGTGTATATATGTGTATATGTGTATATATGTGTATATGTGTATATGTGTATATGTGTATATATATATGTATGTATGTATGTATGTATATATATATGTATGTATATGTATATGTATATATATGTATATATATATGTGTGTGTGTTTTTAATATAGAAAGCTGAATATATATATACTGCTTTCTAAAACTGTTTAAACACCTCTCTTTATACCACACATACTGATATATTTATATTATATTATAATTCTTTAACCCTTTAACCATTCTATAGTATAGTGATTTAAGGATGTCAGTCAGATTGTGTTTGCCTCACTGGGCCTACTTTGCCCGACATTGTATCTGCTGCTTCCTGTTTCAACCACATCCTCAATCTGTCACTAGCACATTCTGCCTCTGCCATATATGAGGCAACCACCTCCTAAACGCCCATAAAACCACACTGCAACTCCAATCCATTAAGCTACTCACTACACCTCAGGACATTTTTCTTAATTGTGTTTAAGTGTTGAGGGTAATTAAGAAAATGAAGCTGTTGACCATTGCGCCTGCTCCAGTTTGTAAAGGAGATCTATTATTCATGATGCACTCTGCAGCACATGCGGGGGTTGGCTTCACCAGCAGATGCTCAGAGGTCTAGAATGGGGGCAGTAAACCAATCTATAAATAGTGCATACTTGATTCATGACAGTAGCATGTGAAATGTTTGTGTTGGGTGTGTTTCTTTGCTCCATGGGAGATGGTTACTAAAAAGCTTAAATGATCATGGGGTATTTTGACTTTGACGATTTAACTAAAACGTAGCATTTACATCCACTTTTATTGTATCAGAGAAGCTCAATTGAGTCCCAGGACTCATCTTCAATGAGGCCCCTGTGTACAGAAAATATGGCACGGTATAAATACAATTAGAACGATTGAATAACTAGGCGATGGAATAAATAAAATAAATAGATGAACAATAAAATAAATAAATGAACAAATATTTACTAATGTCCTCTAATGTTTGTGCGGGGCCCAGGTGGAGCGTGAGAAGGCTACGCTGGTCAGCACCATAGAGGAACTTCAGATGCAGCTGGTCATGTCCAAGCAGGCCCTCACCCAGCAGGAGGACAAGGTGGGCTCCCTGACCCAGCAGCTGGAGGTCATCCACGGGGGCCAGCAGAACAGCCAGAAGGCCGGCGGCGACCACGAGGCCGAGAACGGCGGCGACGACGGCGACTACGACTACGAGCTGGACGTCAAGAGCACGGAGGTGCTGGAGGCCCGCATGCGCGCCGCCCAGGAGGAGCTGCTGCTGCTGCGGGAGGAGCTGACGCAGGCCGGGGCGCGCTACACCAGCCTGGAGCAGCGCTGCAAGCAGGAGAAGGATCGCTGGCGGGCCGAGGCCCAGGAGCTGGCCGACAAGATCCGGCAGTGCATCAAGTCGAGCCGGCAGGACCAGGAGCGCATCAGCGAGCTGGAGAAGGAGATCGGCGCCACGCGCAAGGTGGCCACCGACTCGGAGGGCCACCTGAGCGTGGCCCAGGAGGAGCTGCTGGCCTTCTCCGAGGAGCTGTCCAACCTCTACCACCACATCTGCGTGTGCAACAACCTGACGCCCAAACGGGTCACCTTGGACTATTACCGCGACGGCGCCCGGGCCAACGGAGGGGGAGGTAGCGGGCGGCGGGTGCACCACCCCACCCCGGCCCAACAGGCGCAGAGGAAGCAACGCTCCAACGACCTGTTCGGCTCCAAGGCCGCAACCTTGCAGTTCATGGGGGAGGTGGACAGCTCGGGGTCTAGCGCGGACCCGGCTAGCTGCCCCGGAACCCCCGCCCTGGACTTCAGGGACCCCTCCAACGTCCGCAACCTGATGGCGGTCATCCGGTGCCAGGTCAAACACCTCCGGGTAAGAGACTCTTCTCAGAGACGGCTTTAACCACACCGTTCCACGGCTACCATTGGTTGTTTGCTTACCATCTTAAAAGGAAAAAGGGGAGTGTCTTATGCCAACATGATACAATCAAAAGTATTTAGGTGGAGTCGACTTCTATTGTTGTACAAAAGCACAGTAGAACAGGTTGCTTTGGACTGCAGAATTCATCCCCACGATTATTATTTTCCTAAAACGTTAGTGTTTTACACTGATCTTTTTGAGAATATGTACCCCTTGCAAAATGAATTGCTGGGCTATCCACTGACTAAAGAAATATAATTTGCATTGTTCATTTTAACATGCCTGTTACACAACCATGGCAGTTAAAGTGCCAGTCTCGAAGATTTACGTCTGGTTTTCTTTGGCGATACCTACAGTGGTAAGCGGTTAGTGCAGGTGTGTATAACGACCTCCAAGAGATCCAACCAGTGTCCCCTGTGTAGTCGGACCCTTTGCCACGCCTCCATAACAACACTCTGGTCTTTCCTGGCCGACCTTGCTATTCTTCCGAATGTCGAATTTGTTTATCTTTCTTTGGTGGGGCCATTGTTCGGCCATTGAAAGGTACCGTTTACTAAGTTGCAACGCTAGCAGAAACCGGACAAAACTGTATGCCGCTTCTCGCACAGTAGCTCTCTGACAGAACCACCACCACTGCTGGGTGATGGAAAAGGCCTCACTACTGTGCGCTGGGAAAGTCACCACAGACACCCAGTTGGTAACATTCATAATACTTAAATTACAAGGGCTTCCATCAGTGGGCCGTTTTGTAACCTCATTTAGTGATAGTGAATTAACAGACAATTATTTACAGGAGAATCTTCCAAATTATTACCTGAAGCTACACTGGCAGTTTATCGTCTATTCTATTGTGTCTTTTGACCATTTTATATGGACATTAAGAAAGACTGTAGGATACAATTTCACTTTTTATCCAACACGAACATCGTCTTGTCTTATCTTATAACAAAGCTTTAACAACATAAACCCTTGCCAGCCCTGTGTTTTTTCTACATGATTACAAGCTCCGCTCGAGCCCTGGGGAAAGTCCTCCTCTCTGGTACCAGCTTCTCTCTTCTAATCCTCATTAAAGACTGTTTTCTAGCTCCTGACCAGACCCAACGTTCCTGTCTGGGCCTGTATAACACGCTATGTGTAAGGAGTAGGGATGGAACGGTTCAAGTTAAAAATCTGAACCGTTCTGTTTGCTAGTCACGGTTCAGGGAATGTATGTATTGTTCGGTTCATTTGCCTCACAGATTTTAGTCAAATATGTGCAGAAACAAATTTCAAATAAAGTTATTGGAGGAAAAAAAGGTTTTGCACCGTAATAACGGTACCTAGTGAGCTGGTGAGAGAAGTCCTAGACGGCGCTCCTTTTATGGGCACGGATGTCACAAGTAGTCACTGGGTTATGTGAATACAGTAAACGCTTCCTTTGCATACTGGTTATTTATGTTGTTTAATATTTGAGTGTAGTTTTGGCTCAATTAATTCGCCCTAATGATACATTTCCAACTTGTTTCTGCGTGTGCAAAACTCTCCAATAAATAAATCCCATTAAATAATGAATGTAGCCGTAGGCTATCGCCAACTTGGTTGACTACTTAAAATCACAACACGAGACCTGCAGCCTTTAAAGTGATAGCCTATGTGCATTGCGGTTGTATATCTGGATAATAGGCCTGCGCAACATCACAGGGAGCAAAAAGTAGGCTACAGATATATGCATCTCCCATGTAGCCTACACGCAAACGTTACCGATCTTCATAAACAATCCAGAAATAAACAATCCAGAAATCCAGAATAACTATTTATTCTATATACAAATGCAATAGTGGTTGCGTTGCTACTACATTATAGTATTTACATTCATTTGCTTTTTTTATATGGTAGTTTAGCTTCGCAGCTGAGTGACGTATTGTTCCTTGGTGCTGAGGCTTCTTTGCCGACGTTTTGCTCACATTTCTTGCTATGTCACCAGAGTAATCCTGTAAGAGGATTGGCCTTCCTCGGCCATTGATCCCAGCCTAATGTACATATTTGGAAGGTTAACAAATGGCAAGAGTCAGAAAATACTTTCCCTTTTTGAAAATGAATTTCAGATGCTAGGCATTGATTTAAAAAAAGTATAATAACAAATGTATTATTAATTGTACCACTTTCATATAAGTTGACATCATTCCCTATCTGGGTGGGACGGAGATGAAAAGGTAGCGGGCTACCACCGTTTAGTCCCACCGATGGTCATCACTAATCAATCGACCTATCCCTCTCCCCAGGTGGCGGTGGACCTGTGTCGCCAGCGCGGCGCCCTGCCCTGCTCGGCGTTCGGCAACAGCGGGGAGTGCGAGCGTGACGCCGAGACCCTGATGGAGGAGGTGCTGAAGCTGAAGTCGCTGCTCAGCACGAAGAGGGAGCAGATCGCTACTCTCAGGACCGTGCTCAAGGCTAACAAGCAGGTAGGAAGACGGGACAGAACAGCCACACGCTCCCAGACGTTTAGCGTTGTTTTAAGCCCCCAACGGAGCCTTCAGGGCAGCGCTGCATGGAAGGCTCTCCCCGCCCCCAACAGTTTCTGCCAATCACAGCACTGGCACACTCACAATTAGGGTTAGGGTTAGGGTTAGGCTGCCTTGATGGCTCCGTTGGGGGCCTAAAACACCAACGAGCCTCCCAGACACCCAAGCGCGCTGTTTTTAGCTACGGCCACGTCTTCCCACGGCCTTTCCTTTTTATATAGTTATGTTCCAGGTGGGTCGATTGATAGCGGCATCATTTGCGATCGTCAACAATAACATGTTCATTCTGTAGAGCGTGCTCAGATGCTAACGACAACAGAGGCTTTAGCTTAGTGTGATGATGCAGTCCTCCCTCCCCCCTCCTCCCTTACTGTGACGCACCACCTTCTGCTGTGTGATCCTCTCCTAACCACCTCGTCCAACATCACTCTCCCTTTTAAGGCGCACATGCACGCGCACACGCACAATCTAATCTGCCTCGACCGAGCCGAGTCACAGACCAGCCTTCCAAGTCTCGCAGAATGTCCGGCAACCATGTTTTGCTATAATCAGAACGATTACCTGAATAACCTGAATACGGCTATCCTAATAGACGATTTCATAAGCTATCAGGAAAACCAAAGGTCACCAAATGGACCAGGCATAGGCAGAAATATATGCAGCCATCTGTCAATGGCTGTATTTACATAATCCTCCCCGCTGTTTGTGTTTGGGAAAAGGAAGATTGAATGGGTCTGTAATGGAATGTGTGCGTGTGCCTGGCTCGTGTCACCGTTTCAGACGGCAGAGTGTGCTCTGTCCAACCTGAAGACCAAGTATGAGACGGAGAAGGGCATGGTGTCGGAGACCATGGTGAAGCTGAGGAACGAGCTCAAGGCCCTGAAGGAGGACGCG